>VWZV01010978.1:764293-805101 GCA_013397155.1 Irena cyanogastra
AAAAATTAATGCAGTAACTTGTATTGCATGGCTTTTGGAAACAAATCCAGTGAGACTCTCAAGCATTGGTTCCAATTTATCTTCTACACTATTTCTAAGTATTAACATCTGTGAATCCCATGAGGCCATTCTCTGTCCTACCACCAATAATACTAAATTGCCATGTTATTCAAGGAAAACATAGGAATTCTAGCATCAGCATTTGTGCAAAAGAACACAAAAAAGGACAGGAGAAAGGTCATAACACAGCTCATTAAGTCAGCAGCTTGTTGACTGTAATTTCGTGAGGGATTTTTAAACAGTGCTTCAAAGGTAGTTATAAAACCAGCAATTGCCTACTGAAGGTGATAAGCAACTTCAACAAAAAGGCAAAACCAAAGGAAAGAATGAATTAAGGAATTATCACTTAGCAAATCCATCTAAGAGCACTCTTGGACCACACCCAAGTTTGAAATTGAAGTCTTCTAGAATCAACCTCCTTTCATCTCTGACAGGAAGCAGTTCCTCTTTGCTTCCATCCAGTAAAACAACTAACCAATGAAATAACTTGTACCTACAGCATCATCCACAGTTAAGGGCCCTGGCCATTAAAGCAAAACTCTCACTAGTAATACTCAAACTATTTCCACTGCAAATTTTCTTGTGCAGTGAAACTGCAAAAACACTTTTCATCTAATTCCAAATGAGTGCAGAGCATGGTTGGGAGAAGACACAATGATACAACACACTGCAGGAATCCACTTCATGATAAAATGTTCTCTGCAAAGATGTTTCCCATGCCTCTTCCTTCACACACAGGAGGAAATGCAGTATCTCAATGGAAATGGACAAGCAGCATGACAAGAGCTACCCTGTATAACTCACTGAAAAGTCTTTAGGACTGGATCAGCCTGTAAGACCAAGAGACAGCTCAGTTTTTTATTTCACTTTTTCAGTTTGGGCATGCACTATGCAGCTGTTTTAGCATCAACACATAAATATAACAAAAATCTGATCATTGCAACGAAGCCTGCTATTCTGATCCCTACAGAGTTCATATTTCAGGCTCCCACACAGGCTAGGAGCAAAGTACCTCCCTTAACCAACCTGAAGCACCAAGTAGACAGCAGATCCTGAGACACAACCAGAAGATTGACTACATGGCTGTTTCTTAATAGTCTAAATAAAATTATTATTTACAGCTCTAGTCTGTTTGTGCCTTAACTTTCCCGTATTTAAAATACTTAAAACTAAGCATTTACACTTACACCATCAGAAAGAATGTTGTCAACTTAGTGAAAACAAAATATTATGTATGGTGTTTCTTAACTGCAAAGCTGGTTTAAATGAGTAATTACATTTAGGATGGGCATAGTATCTCCTTGAAATTTCCAAAAAGCAACGGTTTGTGAAATTGCACTTCAGTGATGCAAATCAGAAGTCTTAAAGAAGAAGAAAAAGTTTTTGAAAACTTTGAAAACTACTTGTCTAAAACACGATCACTCAGTAATAGGCTATTAAGACCTCTCTATAGCCCAAACCACACAAGATGCCTCTTCTCTCTACTTTGATGCTTACAATAAAACCTAGAGGTCTTCATTACTAACAAGAAATCTTAACAAAAAAAATCAAATCAACTTCTGAAAGGTTCAATATCTGCATCTTTGAATTTTCAGATTATAACCTAACTCCACTGGGATACCTTTTTTTTTTGGTTTGTTTGTTTTGTGGATTTTTTTTTTTTTTTTTTTTTGTGGTGGGGAAGCAAAAAGAAAGCCCTGCAGCATAAATAATAGACAAAGTTCCCTCCAGGCTTCAAATTCTGCTTGAGATCTTGACCCCACTGCCATGAGAGCTGCACCATTCTTGTCCATATAGCTCAGAATAACATATCATTACCCCATTTTTAAACTTCTGGCAAATATTTCTTTGAGTATGCCATTTAAAGAGTGTTCAGTTTTAAGCAAACAGCTATAAATTTTACAATTTGGGAAAAATGGAATACCTGCTGCCCAAGCTCGTTTCCTTTAAAAAAAAAAAAAAAGCTCACATTAAGTGACCAATAAAAAAACCCATACACTTCATGTTCCAAATGTAAACAGGTAATGTATAGAATAGTTAATACAAAGCACTCTGAAGTTCCTTGATCTGACCAGAGTGCCTTCTACCCCTGCCAAATAAATAAAAAATATGATCTAGTTATTCCACACACACAAAAATAGTTTCATGATAGGCTAATTAATCATGAACACAACTTTTCAGACATTACATAATTTCACAGACTTGCTTGTAGCTCCTGCCAACAAAAACAACAGTTTGAATGAGAAATAAATCTACACTTGAATAAATCTACACTTGACAGTGACAAAACATGACGATAGTAGGAAAAAGAGGGGAGAAAGGAAGGGGAAAGTATTAATATCGCACAACCCCCCTGTATAACTTTATTACTCAAAACATAGCAAAGCTTAAAAGCCAAAATACATGAACCAAGCAACTGAAACTAACTTGTCACAGTAATCTTTCTTACTTCTTTAAAATGACAGACAATTTTTGGAAATTATGTTTGATAGAACTTGAAAAACAAACCTAAATCACACAACTTATTCTGTGGCACGTATCTGGGATCAGGAATCTCATTGTAATAGCCATGGGTTTGTTTCTTGTTTGGGACACATCTAGTAGCACACAGACCAAGCACAGATGACTTTTATATTTCAGAACAGTCTCAGATCTACATTTTCAACCTGCCAATAAATTAATACTTGATTAACTCAAACTACATATTAAAGAAAGTCAGATATAAAGAAAGGTAAAAAATCAATTTTTCTTGATAACGTACTTTTAATCTCCCTTGTAAGTCCCTCTGATAACAAATTCAAACCCCAAATGGCCAAGGCACTCTTAACTGATACAGCAAGACTACACAGGCAGACAGAAGTGTTGATTTAGGAAGCCAGGGATTTCTAGTGTTACAAAAAAGGCTCTCAAAAGGTCCCTCCAAATCCTCTATCAGTGACAGCCCACACAATCTGCAGATTTATATTCCTTTTAATTGTACCATTGCAATTCAATGATTGAGTATTCATATGAGAACAATTATTAGTTTGACAGTTATTTACCGAAGTTCATTGTTGAAAGAGTGCTGGAAAAGACTGATGAAAACTAATAACTTGGTTACATATCATGCCCCTTGCCATACTAAAAACAAGGTGAAGAACATCTCTGTATCATACCACCAGGACAGAAAACAGCAGCTATAAGCAAAAGCTGCTATTAATATTGTGATTCTGTGAGTGTTTCCTAACATCTCTCTCCCAGAAGCTCAGGAGAAAGAAGTAGCACTGTAACATCCCCAAAACATGAACTGTAATTATGAGATCTTTCATGCACTGACAACACGCTCCTTCACACTAACTACCCACAGGTACACAAAGAAGTATTTTTTTACTTCTTGTATTTTATCTTCTTCAGGAGAAAGGACATCACGAGAGTATTTTTCTACATTTTAAGACTTCTGTTTCCTGGGAGAAAGGATGTCCCTGCCCATAATCACAGTTAATCATGCAATACAGCCACTACTCCAGCACTGCTTTCTAGGAAAAATCAACACTTTCACTAAGACCTCTGCCCTACTCAGGTGAATTTGCACAATCATAGAATGGTTTGGGTTGGTAGGGACCTTAAAGATCATCTAGCTCCAAGTCACCAGGGTGTGTGTGTGTGTATGTGTGAGTATGTTTAACCAGACCACCTCGCTCAAAGCCACACTCAACCTGATCTTGAAAACTCACAGGGATGGGACATCCCCAGCTTCTCTGGGCAGCCTGTTTCAATTCTTCATCATCCCCACAGTAAAGAATTTCTTCCTAATATCTAATCTAAACTTGACTCTAACCATTTCAGCTGAACCTGCTCTTAACCCTTTCAATTCCAAGTCATTATCCCTTGTCCTGTCACTACACATACTTGTAAGAAGTCCTTCCCCTAGGCCCTTTCAGGTACTGGAAGGTGCTATACAATCTCACCAGAGCCTTCTCTTCTGCAGGCACAACAAGCCCGACTCTCTCATCCTGCCTTCACAGGAGAGATGCTCCAGTCTGCTGACCAGCATCCTCTAGAGGATCTGCACTGCTTGGGGAAAGGTGGAATGAAAATATAATGGAATATTGAAGTCATCAGTGGAGGGGAAAGGTATTCTCCATACAAACCTATACACACTCCCGGAAATCTTAAGATGAATGACTCTCCTCCAGAACACTTCTGCTGAATCTTCTCACCATAATAGGAGATAAATTCAGTGTAAAAACATAAATTGATGTCAAGTCAGACAACAGGGAAACACAGCAAATCAATATCAGAGTCCTGAATACTGACAAGGATGGAAGTTCAACCTCTGGGCAGCCTCTTGATTTTCTCAAGAATAAATCCTTGTATCAACTATCACAAGCACATTCTCTGAAAGCCTAAAATCTCTGAAGCTAAACAGAAGTCACAACCTACCAGAAGACAAATCACAATGGTACCACCTGACAGAGTTGCATAAGATGTCAGAGCCATGTTGCAACTTTTGTTTATACAGGGGCATAAATCTCTTACTGCGTTAGTTAATCCCACATTGCCCCACTTGAAATTTATTCCCACTACAATTCTGAACAACATACTGGGACATTTTTACAGCTTTCCTAAGTCACATTTAATTGAAAGCATCTGCATAAAGCTACAAACAGTCGCTAGAATAATAATGCAATGAAAAGCTTCAGTTTCTGTTTTGGATCTGTAATTTTCCTCCTTTCACACTGTATTTAGATAGCTGATTAAAGCATCACCGTTTAGAAAAAAAACCTCAAAACTTAAGGACAGTTCTTTGCTCTTCCCACAACACTGAAATACCACTGGAGAGAATGCAGCACTTGGGAGCTCTTGGAACTGAGGCTGAATATGCAGCTGGTCTTCAGTTCTGCACAGAGTCCCAGTGTCAAAGTCAGCATAGACACATACTCCCTCAAATGATATGAGGGGAAAAAAAGGAGAGAAGCCTACAGCACACTTGTTGTGGAAAGGTGTCAGCTCAGAGAAAGTAAGATAATAAATTAATACTAATTCATTCTCAGCAGTGGTTACATCAAGAACTTTTCAGCTTAAAGACTAAATTCACAGAGACATGAAACCTTCTTCCCACCCCAAACTCCCAATTACGCTGGAGACCAAAGTGAGAAGACTGTGCAGTAACTGTTGAGGTGAAATTTCTGGAACACATGGAATATAAAGCAATTTAAAAGTGATTGTCAGACTTCATTCCATGCTTTGATTTAGCAGAGTTAAGCAACTCAACTCAATGCACTCCATCTATACTGGATCTGCTCACAGATTACATCAAGTATAATCTCTCTGACAAAACTTCACTATTTGCCCTAGATATCATGTTAGTATTTTAAAGTAATTCTAGAGCAATTCTACTGTTAAGACAACACACCCACCAACTAATACACTATTCACAGTTTTAGACTATATCACCTTGTTCTACCTCAAAAAAAAAAACTTTTCAAACTGATCCTTCCACTCATTCAGCTTTATGAAGAAAAAATTTAGGAGAAGCCTTCATATTAGTTTGAGAAGTGATCATCTGCCAACAAAACCCCTTAACTTACTTGTAATGCCTATTAGTATGCATAAAAGCTGTACAGACTATGTAGTACAAAGAAAAAATTACATGAATATTTGGTCATGTGATCAAGGGCCAGGGAAGACACCAAAAATACCAAATTTCTCTTTTGACCAAAGTAGGGGAAAAAGGGAATTCTCCAGTGTCCTGAAAATATGGTCCCAGGCCCAAAAACCATCCAGCATTTGTCTCCTACAGCAACAAATCTCTGCATACCTAGTCTACATGAACAAAAGCACTCAAGCTGATCTTATGCTACTTGAGCAAGTGAAGTAACTAATGCCAGAAAGATCATTTCTGCATACCAATAAATTTGTAAAATAATCTTAAGCCCATTAAACATGTTTTTGAAAACATATTTCTCCTTGAAGCTACCTTTTTGAAACAGTATGCAGCTCTAAAATGCACCTCCCCATCACATGAAAGGGTATTTTGAAAATACTGGGTTATAAAAAAGGGTTTGTCTACACATTTACATTACAATGTACATGCAATTTATGTTGAAAGATACAATGCATCTCTATGTCATTCTAAATACTCTACCCACCTCCCCTCTAGGAAGGAAAACCATAAGAAAGAATTTAAAGAACAGAAGTATTTTGCATAGTTTTCTGCCTTCTCAACAGTTCTTAAGCCTAATTCCCCATAGTTCCTCAGTTATAGCTCTGCAAAAGGAACAGCATGGCAGAGCTGCAAACTCTTATCACTGCCATCTAAGCACCAGTAATTTATCCACAAATCAAAAGTTACAATATTTAATGACTCTAGAAATAAAGCAGCTGAATAACTTCTGTGAATGTCCAGGCTTAACTTACATCCAATTGATCTAATGTAATGGTCCCCTAAATTCCCCAACTACATACAACAAATTGTGCTGGAGCAACAAAATATACAACTTGGGCAAAAGAACAGGCTTATATCCAGATTAGCATGGAGGTAGGAGAAAGGGAAAATGTTTATTACACAGAGGTGCATACACTTGAATTCTGCATGTAAGGCAAAGGAGGCAACTGCTGCAACCAGGTTCTGTTGCAATATCATTACAATTTTGATACTGAGGACAACTACAGCCAAGCACTTAAATTGATTTACCACTTCAAGTTTCTCAATTAAGTACATAATCATCTGATTACAAGATATATAAAGCAAGACTGAAGGGTAAACAAGACAAGATCTTTCATGCTTTAGTAGTAAATTTAAGGGTAATGGCGGGGTGGCAGGAGAAGTTTTTCTGTCAACATTAACCTTCCTGAAAGACTATTACATCTCATAGCTAAGATAAAAGAACAGTAGAGAAATACACCAAGAGGAAAAAGGGAAATTATGTTTTGTAGAACAGGAATAATACTGAAACCCCTTTTGTCTCCATAAGCTTAGTATCATGATCTCTAATTAACATGACCTGCTGAAAGTAAGTTATAATGCTGAAAATCCAAGACTGCAATGTTCTAGTAGGGCAGAGTTTGGACTTGTTATATCCTGAAGCAACTCCTATTCCCATATCAACAGCAACAGTCTACAGAGAAGAAGGATGAATTTTGGCATTTCTGAAAGTCTGACCTGCAGACTGCTCTGCCAGTATGATTTCTCAAACTAAGCTATAGTTGCTGCATATATCTGAAGAAGGCTCTGTGGACCACACTGAACAAAGAAATGGAGATCTCCAGACAGGATCTTTGCATGACACCTTCCTCGAAGTGTGTGCCACTGTATCTTTACAGAGAAAGTAAGTACACAGTGCAAGAAAAAAAAGCGCCTTAACCCTAGCACCACAACTCTAAAAACCAGTGACATATAATGGTAACAAGGATTCAAGAGCTCACTGTTGCAAACACAACCTTTTGAGATGCTGTCACTCCTCAAATCTAAGTCATATTATTGAATCCAAGGTTGAGCAGGCACCAGAACACTCGTAGCCAGGAATACAGAGGTGCTGCTATTCTCCACTACTGATGTCAAAATATTGGCTAAGCAATACGCAGTGGCGTTGAAAGTAATGACTGGGGAAGAGGACCCCTCTACCCTATATTCAAGATGCCCCTCTCATTCCTTAAGGGAGCTGCATAAGAAGAATCCACATGAAAGTAAAATATTTGAGTGCAGAAGTCAAAGCAGACTCAAATCCCAAAAAACATTAACACCAGCAGTGCCATCTCATTCATCCATGTTAGCCTGACAATATCTGAGAATTAGGAGACCAAGTATTAGGAGATCCAGCTCAAAACTAATATTCCACCTGACAACCACCCAAGAGTCTTCATTTCAGGAAGGAAAAGAAAAAAGGAGAAAATAAGTTAGCTTTTCAAGGAGAAAGTAGCACAATACAGATAGCTTTTGATTTAACAGGAAGATGAGATGAGACTTAAACATGAACTGATTTTTGCTCCAAAACATGTCATTTCAGAGCAGCTCAGTGCCAAACATAGCCACCAAACAGACACCAAAAAACTAGAAGAGCAATGCCCCAACTCTCCACCAGTGAAAATATCAGCATTACTTCCAGTGCCTATACTAGAGAGCAGTAGTGAACAGAGATTTGGGAAATTAGAGAGAGGAGACATATGTAATTTTACAGCTGTTTACATCTGTTGTGCAAAAAGATCATATTTATTAGTTGCATTTAATTTACTGTAGATCTAAATATAAACCATTTATTTTTTTCAAGTTTTATTAGCCTACTATTAGTTACACAAGAAAACCAGTATTGGATTCCCCCCATGCCACCTCCCCCCAGCAATACTCCACTTGATACTCATTCATCTCCAGGATTATCATATAACTACCAGTTTAAAGCTGGATCAATGTTTTTTCACTTCACTGAACAATCTAATCAATAGCAACAAGGACATTCTGCTGTCAAAAGCAAGCTGCTGCTCGTGCTGCTAGTCCCCCCTGGGCTTGGTGTTACAGAGCTGTGTTAGATAGATCCGAGCAGTCAGCACTCAATGTGACACTGATCGCTCTGTAGGCACACAGCGAGGTATTGATACCAAGTATACAGCTAAATCAACACAGCTAATTGCTGGCACCTTTAGAAAATAAACCTGTAGTCATGACAAACAGGTTGTAAAATTATTTGCACCTCCTACTGAGGAAACTAAGTTAGTCTAATTTCTGGTTTAATTACCTATGTATGCATTGATTTTTTAGGAAGGCAAATTAAATGGAGAAGCTTGCAACAAAATAATTCAAAGGCATTTCTCTAATCAGTAATACATACGTAAATTTTAAACATTTTCATCCCAACCACTGGAAAGCATACCACCCTTACTACAAGTCTGTAACTTCTGGGGAGCCCACAAATCAAAAATATCACTGCACACTTCTCAGGCAAGAATAATATTTTGTACTTATACTACACGAGATCTAAGAGGATGGGGGCAGTTGTATACACAACAGACCCCAGCTTAATCTCTTAAAAATACATGCCCAACAGTGAAACCAAAGAAAAACCCACTCACTGGGCTGTCTATTTTGTATTCAGTCTGTCTGTACCAACAACAACAAAAAGCCCTGCACAAAAAAACAAGGGTAAAATGGCTTAAATTTGACTCCACGATCATCTTATTAAATAAAATTAAGCAATTCCTAGCTGTATTGCATCTTTCATTAAGGTACACAAACAGAAAAACTGTGGAGTTTGAAACTAGTTTTGTGTAATGGGAACAAGATGGGAGAGAAGAGGTCAAAAAGGCCAGAAACATCACACCAAAGAAATGAAAGCATTGTTACTCACTACATCTGGCTATCTTGGCAAGCTAATTACACAGAACATGTAGATCCTTCTTTTAAACAAGATGGTGAAATCTATTTCTGTTGCTATAAAAGCAGAAAAACAACACTCAAGATTTCTCTCTTTATTCTAGCTATGAAACATTTCTTAAACCCATGAGATTTTCAAAGTACTTAGTTTCACACTAAGAAACATTAGCTTACCTAGAATCTTGGACATTTATGAGTAGTTTATTCCTCAGCACAACACACCTAGTGTAATCGGTTTCTGACTGGATTATCTATCTTCACTATCTCCTCAGCTCCAAATTCCCAAAATAAATCCGTCATGCTCGCACTTAGAACCCCAATATACTTCCTCGTTGCTATTTACCCTGGATCTCCATCTTACCATGAAGGAACGTGTGCCACATAGAATCCAGTATCACATATTAATTCTTTATCTGGCTATTACTTCTACCATTATGTGAAATACCAAACACAGAGATGAAGATACAGCTGTCCTCTTTCCTCTTTCAGCAGTAATCCTTCCAAAGACTTGCGACTTTCATAAAACCTACTTGTCATTTTTGCTTGAGTTCAAGTTAACTGTGTGATCTGGCCATTAAGTTCAACTTTACTGAGGGAAGATGGGCAAAATACAAGTGACTGACACAGACTACAGCTGCAAAGTAACTGCAACTGCCTTTTTTTTAACGTAAGAAAGCAGAAAGTAAATCAGCAGATATCCTTAACAAATGTACCATTTTTCCTCTCAGTGGAATTATCACTCCAATACCACTACTACTTCTGTATATTGGACCAGACTCAGCTTAAGCATCTCATTCTAGCAGTGTGTATCCAAGATGGATGTATTTCAGAATAAACTAGCACTGCTGAAAGAAGCACAGAAACCAGACATTTTCCATCCATAAAAAAAAAAACCTGTCAATCTGCCACAACATTGAAATTACATTTTTTTCCTCCTGCTTATGGGAAAAATGGGGTGATGGTTCAACCACATCCAAATCAAATAAGCCTGAGTTGAAGTCTCTTGTCCTATTAGCAAAATTAGTTGGTACCTCTCGAGTCTAAGAAGCAGCCACATCTGTCCCCATGACCCAAGCAGCAATTAACAGACAGTTACCTGCAAGGTCTCAGGTCCTACCAAGAAAATGAGACAACAGAAGAAACCTACTTGCTATGGTATCACTGCAATAGGTCTGGGAAATGTATTTTTAGCATGTACAGCCACATGGAGTTTCCCCAAGTGTGTTTATCAGGTGGCTTCAGATACATTCTAAGAAATAAAACCAGGACATTACCTTCATATGTGTCCTTTGCCACAGGGAATCAATAGGCCAGACTGTTGAAACTTGCAAGACCATGAAATCATCCCGATTAAGCCTAAGTGGACATCTGTTCTAAAAGAACAGGACTGAGACTCCCTGTCATTTACATAAGCCTGCAAGCAGCTAAGATAACCTCCCACAGTAAAGGGTCTGAACCATATTTCCAATAGTCCTCTGGAGGTGAAAGGCACAACATCATTGGCCTTCCAGGGTAAAACCATGCAACGATAAAGTGCCAAAATGCTGCTAGCTAACATTTCTACAGCCAACGCAGAATCTGAAGAAGATCCACAAAAGCACAGAATGCAGCTGAAGTCTTGCCAGAGGTTTCTAACACTGACATACTGCTGACAGCCACTTTCTGTCACTGATGTCTACTTGAGCTACGGTTTTAGTAGAAACACAAGCCTCAGAAGAAACAGGTTACTGCACAAAATAGTGATGACAGATCAGAGAAGCAATCTCAACATTTCTTGAGCTTGACAAACCATGATCAAGCTCTCAAACTACAGAAACAATTAAATTCCCTAAAGATAAGGTGTCAATAAAATGAGTAACTACTAGGTAAAAGAACTTATTTTAGTATTTGTTTTCCTTTCTTCACCCACATAAGTCAAATACCAGCAAGAACCACCTTCAGCAAGGTCTGAATGGTTATTTCCTTTTAGATGCTTTTGCAAAAAGAATCATGACTGAAGAAATGACTGTGTGTTGGATCCACTCTGAGGCATCAGTCAGTATTACTGTAGTTCTTTACAATGTTTTCAAGCTTACCCTGATCCATTGCTTGATTCTAGAACAGAAGTGTTGAATGCATGTATCCATACGTATTGTGTTTATCAACTGCATCCTAGGAATATGAAGAAAGCTGTAATGTAATAACCTACACCAATGGAAATTCTATTACATTAAAACTGTATTACCTTACTGAATTTGAGAATAAAAGTTACATTTTAATAGAGTGAGGGAAAGAGATTTTAATGAATTATTGGGTTTTTTGGCATAGTGAGGCACATTTGTTACAGCATGTGGAAGCTTTCTTGTAAGCAGATGCAGTCTTTGTTTAATATGTACTTTCAAAATACATTAATACTCTTTAGCAACAAACAGACAGTATTTTACAACACTGTAGCTGTAAGTGTTGCCATATTTCAGAGTAAAAATTGATCCAAACTAATTTCGATTTTAGTATTGTTATTTAAAATACATATTTTCTGGGATTACTAAAACACAAGCTTAACTGTGGTAAACCAGACAGTCAAACTGTCAAATCTGATGGCAAATTTTAACAGCAGCACAGTTCTACCCAGTCAATCTTTAGGAAATCTAATAATTTTATTATATCTTGGAATATACATATGGAATTAGGGAGATATGGATTCTGATGTTTTGCTCTCATTTCACTCTCAGCTTTGTGATTGCATTTAATGAGTAAGAACTGCTCCTCTGTCTCGGCAGTACACAGCCTACTTCATTTAGACCCCAGATACTACGCTGAAACCTACTTTGATACTCACAGCTTATCATGTTTCTTCTACTCCATTGCCACCTCTTTTCACAAAATTTTAGCTGATACAGTGACACTTGTTCGCAAACATTGAAGCTTCTGTTTCCCCTCCACCTCTCCCTGGCCCATTCTTTTTAAAAACATGCCAAAGAAATACTGTTGCAGGCACAAGCAGAGGACCAAGCAAAACAAAAAACACCATGCAAACACAAAAAACAACCAAACAAAAACTTGAAAAGCATTCAATTTGCCTTAAACTGATACCAGCTCTGACTTTACTGAGTCCAAACCAGTATACACCACACTAGAAACAGAGCTTCCTAATCCTAAGAAAAGTTCTGGCAAGAGATGAGCTACAGTACAGCAATTGCCAGAAAGAATGCTGAAGACATTCAAATAAAGCAGGTATCTTCTAGAATTCCTTTTTAAACTACAATCTAGAACTAGTAACTCTCATACAAAACTTTTTGCTCATTATTTCATTTTTATTACTTCATCTGATTAACATCTTTTTAAGAGCAGATACCAAGTTTTCCACTGCAATAAAAAGCAATCCTGGCCAAGAAAAGATTTGCCCATTAGTCGCACTATTTCCACAAAGACAGCAGCCTTATTAAATTACAACTGTTTGAACAAGGTCAAGCACTTAGGGTTTAATTCAAAGTGTTTCCAGGTATAATGCTGTCAGGTCAACTTAAACAAGCCAACAGAGGCTTTGAGCTTGATTAAATATTAAAACAGAATCTTTCACATCTGTTTTTACCCAAGGATGAAATTACTGTACATCATTTCAACCAGCTCATTAATACACTAAACACGTATCTTACCTCAAAAGGTTACAGGAATATCAATGCTTTCAGTGTGCCTGCAGTGAAACCTACACAACTCAGCTAGAAGTGAGGTCACTGCATACTTCAGCAGGATGTCAATATTTTTTTTTTTTAACGTGAGAGGCAATCAGTTAGTCATAGATACATTTTAAATTAAAAGATGGAAGCCTCAAGTGTAGCTAAATCAGTCGCCTTTGATCTGAACCTTTTCAACGTTCATCTTCTTTTCTTGATATAAAACTTGATAACAGACACAAACAGAAAGTTTGATCTAACAGTAATTATTTTTCAAACTGGAGGGCTATTATGTCCAACTAGAAATCTGCTTTTTTAATAAAAAAAAAATGCACAGCACAATTTTTAATTGAAATATAAAAAGGTCTCTCAGGAGCATCTATTTCAATACCAATCATTTCTAACGACACCTTGATGGCATGTTTGGGTATGGAGAAGAGAATGCATTTGAGGATACGAGGTCTTTGACAATGATAAACACACAGTATTAACTACTCCACATGGCATCTGCAGCCCTCTAAAACACAACAAAAAAAATAGATACTCCTCTAGCATTATCTTTGTATGAGACACGAGACATTAGTCAAATCATGTTTCCTGACTGCAATCCATAAAAAGCAGAGACAAATGAAAGTCATCTATTTAGAGCAACAGATGTACAAGACATGACTTGGAAGGGAAGCTATGGGAAGTGCTTTGCATCTAGACCACGCTTATTCCAGATAGAAAATGGTCTCTGTGTTTGTATATGCTGAAACTGAACTTAAACATCACTTGTAAAATAACATTTAAAAAAACCTAGCAAATTTGCCACAAAACATTCAAATCTACTACACAGTCTTAACAGCACACTCTTAGAGCAAGGCAGGGGGAAAACTGCTTGAATATTTAAGTTCTTACATAATGAACAGGAGAAACCCTAACACCTCTGAAAGCCCCAGCATCTCTTTGAGGAGTCAGAACTATATATTTTAAGCACTGCTAATAAGGCCTGAGATAATTTGCCTATGACAAAATAAAATTCCAATACAACACAGTCTTCTACCACCCACTAATCTGCACTTGAACAATATAATCAACTAGACCAAACTATGCTTAATGTAAAGTCAATAAATTCTTTTTTGGCAGTTGACACAAAAATCTACTGGGAATTAAACACTTGAGCAAATTCATCATTATAACACACTGGTTCAATGCACATCTGTATTGAAATAATTTGGTCTTTAATTTACTTTATTTGTAGTTGGGTTTAAAGCAGTAAATTTGATAGAAGCAGGCCTCATTAAACCGACCTAGTTCAAACTGCTTTCCGTTAAGCTTGGTGTATTCGAACAAAGTCAAAAAAGATTCATTTCCTTTAAAACAATTGTGCATTATAAAGCAACCCAAACAAACCAAAACCATTAATACTTAATATAATAAAGGCATTTACATTTGATCTGAGAAATAGCCTACATTAATGATCTGTTTGCTCTCAAAATATTTTCTTGAGGCACAGACACTCCTTTCTTATTGCCCACAGAACCTCACATGGACAAGTAGCTGGGAGACCACCAAAATAAAGTATCTAGAAGCTCAGGCTATTATGACAAGCTCACAGCTTCCTGCTGTAAGAGTTATGTCTAATACTTTCAACACAGATGTAGTTTAGCATTGTGGCTCCCAGATTTAGTTAGCTTGGAAATCAGCAGCAATAGGTGGCTGGTGCAAAGACACCTTGGGAGACACCACATCCATGTGCTGGGGAAACCTGTGCCGAGTTACCTGACTGCACAAAAGTGACAAATCCAGCTAAGAGAATTACACCAACATTCCTCTCTAAATGAAGTCAAAACCAGCAGCAGCTCTGCAAAAGATGGCAGCAATCACAGCTCCACATGTAGCTGCCAGGACACTCTCAGCAGTTCAGCAGCTTGAGCATGTCTCCAGCTTGAAGTCTTCACCCCAGTCTCTTTCAGGACAGGGCACAGTGTCACCGCATATTACCACAGGAGCCCTAATGTCAGCAAAACACACTATAGAAACATCTGGCAAAACAGAGACAGTTGCACTAAAAATGGGCATAAAGACATGCAGTAACTCAAGAGCATAATGTTAATCACTTCCACACATATTTACCTTTCTATTCTGTTCAAGTGACACGGCAGACAGCACATTCCATGCCAAGTGACTGCTTACTACCAAGTAGGCACATATGCAAGATCCCAGATGATATAAATAGAGAGATCTCTGATCTCTCTAAAGATATTTATTTTCTTGAAAATATTATATTCCACGTAAAACAGAATATTTTTGCGATTTCAAGAGGTGAAGAACTTTTCAAATTAAGTTTTGACCTTCCCAAGACAACACTGGGCCCGGTCCCATCCCCCTGCTTTCACCCCATGCAGCTTATACCTCTGTGTCCACTCCTTCAGAAACAGAAACACACGCCTGTGTAATTTCAGCCTTACTAGGCCATACAGTACAATACCTATGCTACAACTGAGTTGTAAGTAGCAGTCCTGTGTTAAACTGGGGTGGGAATGAAGAGGGAGATAACCTAGCATGAAATAAAGTATTCTTAGCAATTAAAAAAAATAAAGGCACAAAACCCCCACTCAACCTAAGCCCTTATAAAAGTTCTCTCATTCAATACAAAAAAAGTACCACCTTCCAAGGCTATTTAGTTACTCTACTTTCTAATTAATTCTAGTTATTACTACAGTACTGGACCAA
The DNA here is from genome assembly GCA_013397155.1 of Irena cyanogastra. Classification (NCBI taxonomy): domain Eukaryota; kingdom Metazoa; phylum Chordata; class Aves; order Passeriformes; family Irenidae; genus Irena; species Irena cyanogastra. The sequence continues at coordinate 780,071 of VWZV01010978.1, forward strand.
AAGAAAGAGAGGACGTAAATAGTTTGCACTCCTCATAACCTTTAACTTTCCATAAAGCTTAGTCAGATACATGTCTGTGGTTCCAGGATCTGAACTGGGATTTAAGCACCTAGAAATCCTTGCCTACCTCCAAAAAAAACCATCACAGGGTTATTCAAGTGATGTTCAGGTGACTACCACTTACTCCATAAACAAACACAGTAGTGCAAATGTAATTTCTTAAGCTCCTATAACTAAAGAGAACTCTCAACAACCAGAATGGCTCTACTACCGAGTTTCTCCTACTCCTGATATAAATTGGTCATAAAATTACCTCACAGAGGAGGAACCCACTTACACTACATTTTGCTAGTGATTTCAGAAGGCACCGAACTCATCAGTAACAAAGTTGTGGTTTACTACAGTTGGACATGGTGCCACCACATTTGTTAGAGCACCCCACATTTTTGGCCCAAGTATCTGAAGCTGGCTGCAGCTAGTACCAAGTAACTCAATTAACTTGACTGAGTAAACCTCAACACTGCTAAGCTGCTCTCAGTAACAAACATTACCATTAAAAAGTTTACAGTAGACAGTATTTTCTTCTTTCGCCTTTCTTTCATTCCCTGTAGTCTTCTGGGTTTCTCTTCTATCCTCACTCAACCTTGCACTTCATTTTTCTATTTTTAAAATCAAAATCTCTCAGTCTTCACAAAACAATAAGGTCGGTAAATAATTGTATAAATCAGGCCGGTGCAAATAAAACATTGTATATACACATTTGTGAATGAATATGTTTAAAAGTAGAGCACCTCAAGGCAAATAAAAATCACTTCCAAGAAGAAAAGAAAATTCTCTTCCCTGGAATCTGTTATTTCCATCAATTCCTGAATTGCTACTGCTAAGTGGCATTAGAATATAAAATCACATTTTCCAGTTCTCTCCTCTTGAGATTTACAGTTAAATGATAAGAAAAATACTTCCTGGTTAAATTGGACAGATAACGCAATACAGCTTTTATCAAACCAATAAATATGTTATAATACACAAGCCTCTGGCCCTAAGAGACTTCCTTCTTCAGGTGCTGGCAGTCTATAAATTAGCTCATTTGTAGCACAGAAAAGCTCCATAATTAGTACCTAGTTTATCATTAAAACCTTGCATTCAGTATATGATGTCACAGACTACTGAGTCTGGCTCTCATTTACACACTCAATTATTTTCTGGCATCCCAGTACAGTTGATCCCATTATTTCCTATATAATTGACCAGCTTCAACAGCTGCAATTCTTCTCTTTTAAATACAGAACATATTGTAGATGACAGGATCATAGTTATCACTCTTAAAAAAATTCCACATAACATACAGTTTAAATTCGACAAAGCTTAAGATGCTTTGCCCTGCAGCCAGCAAAAGTTTGATTTAAAAAGCACTGTACAGTAATTAAATTTAAACCACAGAATTACTTAAAGTACCACACTCATTGACTGGCAGAGCTTTTATTGCAATAGATTAGACTCATTACTTAAGAGTCTGAAAAGCAGTTGAAGATCATTTACCTCTGGTACTAGAAATTAATACACTTACTTTTGATTACAGCTGTGAATGAGACATTCAGATAGCAGTTCTGCAGATCCAGGCATACCAGATACCCCAATGGACCAATGGAGGGCAGGAAGTGTCCTAGCTGACTCAAATCTCACCTAGTGACCACCATGCTAGATCCTCCTAAATCCTTCTGGCAAAACCTAGGATGCACGCTCTTAGAATTTATTCTACCCAAACAGCTTGTAATGGCAACCCCCAGTAGTGCAGACGTATAAGATAATGGACATTTCAGTAAAGTACCTAATTTCACATAGCCATGAGAAACCCTGAGATGTTTTCACCTATTTCTGTAAAATCATTATATCTAACAACAAGAAGATCTGAGAAAATACCTTATTTAGCATAAAAACATCTCCAAGTCTGAAAGCCAAGAAGGACTTTCTTACTGGCCCTCAAACATATCTAGAATGGTCTTAATGACCATTAATGAATCTAATGATTCATAAATCAAAGGAGAACACAATATTAGAAAAGACAGGACTCAACAACATGCAACTGTACTGTGCAGGAGTGTTTAGCCCTACAAATCAAAGGGCAAAGGGAAAAAACAAAGTTTTGGAAATGTAACATGTTGTACTGCTGTACAAGAAGACAACTCCCATAGGAAGGTAGTATTTCCCCCACCCCCGCTCACTTCTATCCTTTATTCCATATAATGAAAAGAAATAAAACTCCTTTTATGTTTTTTTTCCACACCTTCCTTGGGATTTAATGGACAATACCTGTTAATTGCATTATACAGTTTTTTATTGTGGATTTAGGATTTTGTTGATACCATTCGCACATCAGGTATATTCACGATGGCTTGGAATTTCAGACAATTTCAAGGATTTTTCTTTGTATTAACTAGGAACAACAAAAAACCCAGATCCAAAACACAAGAAAAAGCAACAAAGCAGCTCCCTGTTAGGAGGCAAAAAATTCTGCCCTTTAGTTGCTGCACTTCTAACGTGTCACTTGCAAACCCTGACAGCCAGGACAGAAAAACCTGTTAACACTCAGGCCATTTGCCTCCAGAGTGAATGTATTTTATTAAGGACAACACACTAGCCAAATGACTTCAGAAGTTTTCACAGGTAGGTTGCCACTAGTACTGATCACATTTGGAAAGCTGTCTTGGGCATCTGCTGCTGTAGTTGCATGGTCTGAAGCATTTTTTCCAATTAAGCTATATGATCCATGGGGAAAGAGAAAAGAGAGAAATAAGGAAGATTCCACCTCAAAACCTGTACACAATTTAAGTTTTGATTTGGCATTCCCATTTTACACCATTGAAAATACTTCAGGTTTTCAACCTCAAAAAGAATGCAAATAATTTAGGTCACTATGGATCTTGCAAATGAAAATTTGTACCGGCCAAATTCAGGAAAACAAAACCAAGGCAATCACCTCACTCCTTTCTACAAGATAGCTTCAAGATACAACAGCATAGCAGTGCAACTGAGCTGCACAGCACATCTTTTCCTTCAAGCCAAATATTTTATCACTTAAACTATTTTATCATTTATCAGTGTACCAATGACGACATATTTGCACTAATCTGCTACAAATATAAAAGCAAACCTGCAGCAAAGCCTTACAGCAAAAGAAGAATACTTTAATCATATGGAATTACAATTTCAGTATGCTCTAACTAATGAGGAAGAAAGTGACCTTCGTGGTGGAATGTTAGGCAAAAAAATAGGAAGTCAGTAGTGCTCCATTAAAAATATTTGAATATTTCTGTTCAAGACAAAAAATCAAACCAACCTCAAGAGAAATGTATTCCTTAGCCATGGATCAGGCAGCTAGTGAGGCTAGTCTCTGGAGTCCTGTAATCAGTGACCACAAAATTAATTCCAAGTTAGTTATGAACATACATTAGCTATGTTCACATATTAATAAAGCTGAGGATATGGTCCTCTATATAGAAAGGTTATTTTTCAACTTGCTGTACCATGGAGGAGCCAGGATCTTCTTAAGTCAGGTACATTTCAGACATTAAACAGAAGAAAACTGTAGTACTACAGAAGTGCTTCTGCAGCTTAAATGAGGCTACTCAATTCCAAATAATTAACAAAATTCCATCATTCTTTATTTGCTTGCAGAAGAGCTCTTGCCTGTAATCTAGGTAAGAACCTTTCCATCTTCAAACAGAGCATCTGCATCATACCTCTCAAGACAGAATCTTCTCCCAAGTCAGAATAATTAAGCATCAAATTAAGCTCTTAAAAACTGTCTTCACTGCATTCACTTGGTCTTTTGATTCTACTCTAATGGATTATCTATTTAACTCAGTCAGAATTTAATCCAGTGTTACAAGTCACGACCAAAGAAAGATTATTTTAATCCAGCTATAAAAGCTTGAGCTCTTGAGCTAACATATTAGATGGACCTACTCTCAAGCTTCACCTGCGCTACTATACCAGCACTGCAGATCCTGAAGCACAAAAAACCATGAGAAGGGACTGATGAGTCCTGACTTTAGACTTTGGAACAGCACGTTAAGCCTGCACTTTCTACTCAATTTTACATCAGTCAAAAATACACACACATTGCCAGGGCCTCAAACCAGCTATTTTTTAAGCTGTGTGAACTGGTGGTGGAAGGCAGGTAGGTGCATGGGAAAAGGTAGGGCCAAGGAAACAGGTGAAAAAAAAGCAATTTTTACTCCTTCAGCAGATGAACAGTCCAATATTTCCCATATATGTGTCTCATTTTACCAAATTATTGTAGGCTAAATATAAAAATATTAAACTCTGCAAAAGAACCTAATAGAGATTATTACATGACAGGAAACAGCATGAACTATACTGTGTCCTATACCACAATGGCAAACTCAAATCACAGTTGGCTTTTTCCTTCCCCTAATTATGAGCAGTCAAACCACAAGACCTATGTTAAGATCTTATCAGTTAAGGTTCCCTCATGGGAAAAGCTCAGAAACAGCTGTGCAAAGAATCACTGCTCAGCTTCAAGTCTCTGAAGAAGTCATAAGTTTAGAAGAACTCTATCTGTCCATTTTGACACAATATTTGAGCCTCTTCCATCACTTGAGATATTTGTATTAACTTCCAATTAACACTCTTGAGAAGCATTCAAAGCAAAACAAAAGTAACAAAAAACCCCACCATATACTGTTTTTACTGATATTGGTATCACCTAGAAAGTACAGAGTCTGAATACAAACCGGTGATTTGGGCAAACCAGCCCAGAGAATGTAGCTAAATTGTATGTCATGTGAACAGGTTTTACACAGATTATACATTACTGCCTCTTACTTTCATAACAGGACACTTGTCAGTACCCTCAATGGAAGCTGCTAAGGAAGTATTGACCATAGCTTTTCACTCAAGCTGTACACTGATGAAGCTAAACAACCAACACCATTCACAAAAAATACCTTCAATGTACTTCTGCTAAACTGGCATAAATTATAACCTTTAATAATACTTTTTAAAAATCAAAACACAACCCCTCTGAGTTTTGCTATTGTTTTCACTAAGTGGGTTATCTGTTCAAGATTATGCTACCCTTGGACAAGCCTGAAAAAGCACATTAACAAACAACAAAAAAAAAAGCATAGAGCATAAATACCAAACCTCTCTTCTGTGGTACTAACCACAGCAGGAATAAGTGTTGATGGCACAAGCTGGATCAAATAGAGCTGTGATAGAATTTAATAGATCTACTAAGAAAAAAATTTTTGTAGACTGGTTAGTTACTGGTTTGTGAATACAAATGCTTTAAAACTGCAAATAAAACATAAACATTACTTTCTCGTAGCACTACATTAAACTCTATTAGGAAAAGTGATATTTTTACTTGTACATAAAAGTCAGCATATCAACAGAGTATAGGAGAATAAATGCACCTTCACAGAGCTCTTAACAAGCAAGAGCTGCTGCCTCAGTTTGAAAGGCAGTTCTAAACCTAAACAGCTTCCCTGTTGCTGTTTTGTTTGTATCAAAACACTTGTCATTGTACCTCTGCTAATACCAACCCCAATTAAGAATTTAATTACTCCCTTATTGGCTTTATAGTCTTAACAGCTCATTTTCAATGAAGAGTGATATATGGTAATACACTATATCCCCTGTAGTACCTCCTCCCAGTGAAACTCTTTCCAAGAAAACACTTTAAATTTAAAATTACAAACTCAGGGTTTTTTTCTCCAACTGTAGTATTCTGCAATATTTTACTGAAAAGCTATCCAAAAGCAAGCACCCTTTATTACAGGCCTTAAAAAGATCAGAGGTGAAGGGGACTGCTAGATCACATAACTGAGTTCCAAGTTGTTACAAGCATGCACAAAGCTTATCTGTGCCATTTTGGGCTAGATTCTAATGGCAGCAAGTAGCAGGAGTGCTGTACCCAGACTGTGTCAGAAGCTGCCACTTCCAACTCTGACACTGGAAGCTGTACTTTTGAAGTCATCATGCAACCTGCCTTATTCTCATCCTTATCTGCAATAAGGCCACAGTCTGTCACAAGTGAAAGACACCACCGCAGGAGCTATTATATTTTGGTCTACTTTGCCTGAAGAAAGAATTAATATCAGTTTACCTTAGCCATGCAATATATTCTAGGGAAGGTTGCTAAGAGAGTAAAGACTTAATTTTAATATATAACATTATGCAATAGTTAGTTTTAATACTGAGGCAATCTTAGAGATGCTAAGCAGACCATTCTTTAAAGCTATGATATCTCAGATTCTTATATAATTAACTTTCAAAACACAAACCAGGTCACAAAAGAAACTTGTTTGATACGAAGCAGAGGTAGAGAGGAATTATTGGAAATGTACTGGAGTTAGATACCAGCATTTCAGTGAACTAAAAAGCAAAGGACAAAAAATCCATAAAAATTCCACTAGGTACAAGAGAAGAGCAATTTCTTCAGTCTGAGAAGCTATTTTGAACATTTACGATGGAATGTATTTCACTAAGTGTTTTAGCACTGTCTTCAGAAATGGAAACCAACTTGCTTATTAGGGCAAAAATACATTGGGGGCAATGAAACAAATATGAAGTTGCTTCCTTTTTACATAATTTCAAAGATGTATCATTTGACTGTGGTATTTCTACAGCAGAAAAACACTTCAGTTCCTGGGTTTGCGACTATCATATCTCATTGTCACAGCTTTATGTAACAAAACTCATTTAACATAGATTGATTTCTGAATTCTATACCCAAATACTGATTTTTAATCAGCTTTTTCATTATAATCCTAGCATTAAAACAGAATTTCTAGTTTTTGAACAGTACAGTTTCTACAGAAACAGCCCAACACTTCCTGAAACTGCATGGAAGATAGTCAACTGTTTATTGGTGGAAGTCTAATCAGTGTATGATGTGGGCTGAAAGGAAACATAAGAACCCTGTAAAATATTACATACTTGATAAAATAAATGAACCCCCAAAGCTTTCAGTAATGAAGTCAAAGTTACACTTAAACATGGCAGGGAACATGAACCTAAACTGGATCTGAAAAACACTTTTCTAAAACATGCATTACACACCAAACCTTAAACATACAGTCTATATGAAGAAGTATCTATTACCCCCTACTATATAGCAAGGTACACAAGCAAACTCCTTCATATATAGCTGACAGAGCAATACTTTCTTCAATTTATATTTTACCCACTGAATTTCTGAAGCAATTGAAATATTCTCAGAACAACTCACTTTCAGATCCTTACAAAACAGAATTTTCTTGGACAAAGCTATACTGATCTGAAGACCTTGACTGTTTTATGAAAAAGTATGTAAACACTAACAATCCAGAAATATTTTCTGCAATCCAAGTACTTCAAGCTTGGTCTGGGGAATGCTATGATTTCTTCCACAATCCCATTCCAGAATCATTCTAGAAACTAAATGCCTCAAATCTTGAAAACAGTCCTTAATAAAATTCTGTGTACTAATTTGTTTTCTAAAGGAGGGGGAAAACAAGTCTACATGGAAGCTTTAACATGACAGTGAACTCTGACCTTTAAATATACTCCCATAGATTAGGTGTACACTCATAAATGTAATCCAAAATAAATGTATTTATGCACTTGATAATCATCAGATTGCTTATTAGTTTAAATATGAGGCAAGTCTAATCAGGCAGAAACAAGAGCTTCTCCCCTCGGAAGCACTTGAAAAAAGGCAGAGCTTTCAAAGTTTGAAAAGATCAATCAGCATGTGGTGACAACAAAGTTGAAGAACTCCATTTAGTTAAAATATTGAACACAGTTACGATTCCACTAACCAACACTTTAAAGGTGGAATGAAGTAAGAAATTCTTACAGCAGTCCAATGCTCAGTACCCGGAACAGGACTAAACACCTTTTAGCATAATCTTTGTATTCACTAAATCTAGAATTCAACAGCAGAGCAGCTGCTCAGTGCCTGCTCTGCAGAATTCAATGAATGACAAAAGGTTACCTTAATTCAATGAGATAATCAGCACACATTTACACTCTACCACGAGTTTTCCAACCATCTGCAAGGCGGCAGAGCTGACTGCCTATAAAATAACTTGGTAGCATGCTGACATGTCCTCACATCACTCATGTCAATGAAAATTTCTCTCTTAGCAACAGCTAAAAGAAGCTGAACTTCCAGAAATATTTTAGATGCATCACGAGCCAACAATTTCCTCACAAGTGATTTTGATTGCTGCTGATCTCCAAACAGATGTCTACTCTAATTGGTAAAATTTATTAAATACATATCTTAAATAAGAAAAAGTCAAGTTGTCATGCCCTAACAAAGCAATAACAATAGGAGGCATTCTAGCTGTACACAAAAGACAAAAGCTAACCTTATTTGAAGCTGCTGGTCTCACAGTACCAGTAACAGTGAGGTAAACATGCATGTGTTGAGGGGAAGGGAAGGAATTTGCTGTTAAGGTTGCTGTTAGAAACTGAAAGCTAAGACATAAGTCCACTAAAACGAAGATAAATATTTTTGACAAAAAAAGCAAAATAAGAGATTCAATGCTGATACCACTTAGCTACTAGAACTATTTTATGATTCCCTTCCCTGCTACATGGGAACAAATACAAAATTTTAAGGCATTAACCTTTACCAGTAAATTCCATACAAAACCTCTGATAAAATTAGAAATATAATTGTTTTAGCAAAACTCATTTGTATTAGCAAAACATCAAGCAAATTAGAATTTTAGCACCAGATGGATATCAGGAAATGGAAAAAGCTTGTTCTCAGCTATATTACAAGCTCTTCTCTAGAAAACAAGTCATGGAGAGGTCTCTTCAAGATACATCCAAAGACAATATTGAAAAAGAAACAATATAAATCATTCAGATTCTGGTTCATGTTACCAGATAATGAGCAGTTTTGCTTTCTTCCATCACTAGTATTTTCCAGAAGACACAAAACAAAATCTGTCAATCCTAGGTTGCATAAAGCCACATTTATTCACTTGAATTCACAGTCAGAATTGAGCTATCATCCTAAATTCGCAGCAGTATAGGAAGTTGGGAACACAGAGGAAGATTCCTGCAGTGGTTTATTAATCCAAATAAAAGACTCCTACCACCCACCTCGTGTTCTGATCAGAAAAGACTCTTGCAACTCTCCACTGAAAGACTGAAAACATGCCTGCAAGAAGAGCAGCTAGTCACTGGTTTTCAAACACAGTGCACAAGTTCATAAAGCAAAAACAACTGCCCATTGTCACAAAAATTCCAAATGGAAAAGCACAGAACTTACTGAACACAAGTACTAATAATTTCCTTCCTTAAATGTATGGCAGACAAGGACATTAAGTGACCCAACAAGAGCAATCCTTTGACTAAGCCACAGAGCAAGCCACTGGCTTGAACCACTGAGAGAACATGAACAGGAGAACATGAGCTCCAGTACTTTTGAAAGTAGCCAAAACATACATGTACAAGCACAGTAACAGACCATCCTACAGGCACTTAGCACATGCTGCTACCTTGAGAACCCGCCCTACATGCGGTTTGAGTCATTTCTCGACTGATTTATCTATAAATTTCAGACCTTCAGAAAACATCTGTAACATCCAAAAGCCTGCTTTGCTAGATCAGCAGAATGCATGCCAAACATATAAAAATAATTACATTTGGTTTACTATACAATTTTTCAATATTTAAGCAGATTAATATTTGCAAAAGAGCATTAACAAATTTTTTGATAAGGTCAGTTTTTACAACCGAATGAAGAGGAAAGGGAAGAGAGTTAGACAGTTCAAGGCAGAGTAAAAATATTCAGACCAGAAAATACCATATTTATGTATAACCCCACTGTTCATTACACTAACTTCCATGTTTATATTTATAAACTGACCGATAACCAAATACTTGCTTTCAGGAGTCAATGCACACTCCTCTTCCTCTACCATTAACAGATTCTTGTTAAACCGACTCCTACAGCAGGCATACTAACATTCAGAGGTCAAGAGAGAAAAATCAAAGTAGGAAATGAAAGATATCTTTAAATTTGGAATAGAAGGGAGTGATACAGCAGCCTTCATAAGCATAGAACTTGTTAACTAGCTGCCATTAAGTTCAGCGACCATAAGAGAGCTTACTTTGGTCTTAGCAATCTTTTCAGGCTCAAACACTGACTTTTTCATCGCCCATTTAACTGTATTTTTGTATAATGTCCTTTCTAACTACTGCTCATTATCCACTAATGCCAAGCATTTTAATGAATTCCACACAACTTGCAAGTTAGGTATTACTCACATTTTTACCAATCAGGTTGCTCAGGACATTGCCTATCCAGCTCTGATGACCTCTGAGGATGGAGATTCCGTAGCTACTCCGAGTCCCTGTTCCATGTCTCTTCATCCTCATTTTAAAGGACTTTCTCCTTCAGCTATCTGCAATTTCCTTTGATGCAACTTACACCATTTACCTCTCATTATTTTGCCATCTGAAAAACAGCAGTCTCCATCTTCACTACAACCACTCAATATGCAGTTCTCCAAGAGGTGCTTGAACACAACAGTCCCACACATCTATGGCAGTTTCACCTTGACTGTACTCCTTTCAACTGTTACGCGTAAATACTTCCTGCTGCCTAGGGAAGTGTTGGAATCACTATCCCTGGAAACATTCGCAAAACATGCAGATGCAGCCCTTAGGAACATGGTTTAATGGTGAACATGGCAGTGCTAGGTTAACAGTTGGACTCGCTGATCTTTGAGGTTTTTTCCACCCTAAATATTTTTATTTAGAATTCTATGATTCTACTTATTCATTAGCTAAGAACTGCCTGTAGTCTGTGTCTGAAACACAGGTGCCACTGACATCTGTCTTTTATTGAGCCAAATGCAAACACTGCTAATTAGTGTTGCCATGGATACATGGACATTACATAAAAATTAGTTCTTAAAACTACAGTCACTCATCTGCACCATTTTGGAAAAAACAGATGTGAAATTGAAGCCAACTTCAAAATACCACTAGTGATGAATTTAACTCCTGGAGAGCATGTGGAAAACGTGTGGCAAATTCACCACAGCTTAGGCTAGCTCTACTTCTTTTTTGAGATGAGGAAACATCAGCCATCCCCACCAGACACTTCTGCTGAGATCATACACAACTTTTTTCCTGTGCCAGAGTCCTGCTTGTAATTAAAACCAGAAGTCTCAAGCCTATGCCACCTAGAACTGCATTAATTGGTAACTGCTGGACTGTACTACCACAACCACAAGAGGAGAAAAATGGGACTCTGCCCCTCTAGAGCCAAAAAACTTGACAAAGCAGAAATTAGTGCACATTTGTAGCTAGTACTGCAGTGTCAAGGCATAAGAGTAGACAATTTACAAGTCTGGAGTTGCCCTCACCATGCGGGATTTTTCCTCATGTAACACCTTATCTACAGCACAACCTGAAGTCAAAATAATCCACACAACCCTGGGACTAAGTCCAGCATCCCTGGAGCTGCCTGCACAGGCATCCCTGTAACAGGTCACACCCATTCATTTCAAGAAGGCTGGCTGTGCCTGCAAATTCAAAACTTTAAGCTGCTCACAAAGAACCTGGAGAGGAAAAAAATCCCACAAAAATCCATGTGACACCAGTAATATCCCTCAATGAGGGATACAAGCAGATTGGGAAAAACAACAACAAATACAAGTAATTTTGCAGCTGAAGGAAATCACGCTGGTTTAAAAGTTGCTTTGTCGCTTACTAGATAGTGGACAGCAGTGGATCTGTCAGCTAAGTGATGCCTGATCTGACATGCCATCATGTTCAAAAGGCTACAGCCATCATCTGAGCCCTAATACTGTTGTTCCAGTACACAGCAGCACTCAATCCTAGTGTCCTGGCTTGAAACAGGCCCTCAAATCATGGGTCTGTCCTTATACTCAGGCCAATATAGTCCTGAGCACAGAGAACCAAGCTGCTAACAGGAACATAAGTAGATTCAAGTTGTAAAGAAAATTGTTGAGTTTTTATCAGTTGAGTCTTTTCTTAATGCTGATTTGAAATTCTTTCAAAAGTGAGAGTCTTATGCCATTTACAACTACCAAACTGGAAAACTGCAGTTAATTAGCAGTTAATCTATACCTGATATCTTTAACAACAAAAACATAACATGTCAAAAATAGCAGACAACTTCAACTGCAAGTTATCAAGCTTTTTCATCACATTTTACAATAAAGTTCCTGCAACAATAAGAAACAACATGGAATTACTATCACATTTCAACTGACACAGAAAAAAATACCAAAGACCATCACTATTATTGAACACTGATGAGCAAAGACACTTTGGACAGATAAGAAAACAGCACTGAGAAACTATGCTAGGTAGCTCGCCTTAGATATAAGGCAGCCTTCTGGTATTTCTGTTTTAGAAGGAATTTTGATGAAGGAGATATGCACATGAACTAGTTGAAGAAAAATTAGTCTCGGAGGAAAAATGGAAAGAGTAAAACCTCTAACCATAGTTTAGGAATCCAACATCACTCCCGTTGAAGACAGAGGAGTTCACAGAAAACAGCGTAGATGAATAAACACCAATAGAACTGCTGGAACTACACAGGATTTCTTTAACTCACTGCTGTCAGTTTCAATACAGGACTCATCACAGAACCTCACACCAATTAATTTTGAAGGGAAACAACCAAAATAATCAAATTTTAGCAGGCCTTAGGATTAAACAGCTTGCAGTATAAGGTTTGGAATCACTCTTTGAAATAAACAAGAACCACATGCATATCATGCAGAACTATGTTCAGAATACCTAGCTTGGGGGGAAAAAAAGAATGAGTAGGGTCTTCCCTCATGGATCTACAGGCTACTGCAAATATGACCCTATTTGCAGAAACTAATTCACATCAGAAATTGAAAACTAACCTCTACCTGCCTTATTAAGGAATAGACCAATCTAATTCAGGTAATAGCAGTATTGAACTTACTTCCCACCATACAACTCAAGAAAACTTTTACAAATATGCTTCTTGGGTTGGTCTAAATATGCTGAATTGTAAAACACAAAAAAATAAACCCCCAAAGCCATATACATCTATCATACAGGGGTATGAGGTGCTTCTCCACAATATGGGATGATGAGAATTTTCCACTTCAATTTCTGATAAGTTCCAGTATCTCAGGTGTTAAAAGGATCCATTTCTAAGTGTTCCATTGGCTTATGCACAGAGTTGGCACTTTTAGCATTTCAGAGGCTATAGGGACAAGAAAAAAACCAAAACAAAAACTGCCACACACACACAAAACAAAACCCCCCAAAATAAAACAAAGAACAACAACAAAACCCACTAAAAAAAAGAAATAGCCCAACCTAAACACCCAAAACCACAAGAGCAGCAGAACCTAGCCATCATCCCAGAACTTCCAGGACCAGAACTACACACATTTAAGGTGCAGACCACTTCCCAAGAAATAAAGGTAACTTGTGAATTGAAATAACAAGAAGAACAAATATGACACTTAGTGTCTGCCAAGTAATGCCAACATTCCTCAGTATTTTGTCACCATGAAGATGGAAGAGAGGAGAGAAACAAAGGTTGCATCTTAAGACAACAGTACTTTATGGACTGACAAAGTGCAAACCTAGATTTGTGTCATTTCCCTGTGTACAGTCACTTCAATTGTGGCACTGCAGACACTCTAGAAATTTCTCCATTACTGTATTTTGGTGCTCGGACTCACCCTCAGAAGCCCAGACACCACATAAAGGCAGCTCCCGAAGTTCAGCATTAAAAATACCCCCTTATGTGTAAATCTGCAAGATACATTGTGCATTCATTTCTGCCTCCCTTTTCTGTTTCTTCACAGTGGAAAGTCTAGAGGACAGAAGCAACAAGAAATCTCAACCAACACTGTCTTGCTGCCTACTCACAGGAAGGCAGGAAGCTTAAAAACTGAGCAAGGAGGAGCCTGAATGCAAAAAAAGCATTTCGCTATAGATTGGCCCTTTGCCTGAAAGACAGAAGGAGGAACACCCAGTGTCTGCACTGGCACAAGATACATACCAGAAAACTGAAATTCAACCCATGCCAAGTTACACTTTGAAAAGCTAAATGTACATAGGCCACTGAAAACAAAATTAGATAGGAGTTCAGGGTAAGAAAAATTAATAAAACAAGTTCGGTTTTGCATGAAAGTCAGCTTAGAAAGACAAACTGAAAGCGAAGGAGAGATGAGTAAATTTTTTCATGCCAAGAATCAGATGAAAATCACAGTTGCTGAGCTGTTCAAGAGAGCATTGAGGAGAACCAACATCAAGCCGTCTCCATTTGAACAACATCTTTGAAGTTTAAGTACTAATTATTCTGAACATGGCAAAGATGAAACTGCTGAGATATACTATGCATTCCCACAGCCAGCTGATAAATGTTACAATGGCTACTCCCTCTTCATCTTTAAAAGCTGGATTTATCCTTTTAAATTATGTCTAAAAATAAGCAAATAAAGAGCTGCCTAAAGCCTACAAATATCTGTTTCTTTGAGTTTATAGTCATACAGCACTTGTGCTCAGGAGATGGCTAACTCCCAAGACTTATTAGGTTTCATGCAGCTCCCAAACTGCAGAACCTTCCTAGTGCGTGTCCAAGTGACAAGGAAAACAGAGAAAACATCAGCAATATTGCCATTCTACAACTGACACCATTAAAGTTCTTAAAACTAACCTTAAGTTTTAAATACCACTTTGCTGCATTTCCAGAAGCACATTTTAATGCTTCAAAGGCTTATTGAAAAGCTAAGTATCACTCAATTTCCCTCTCTCTTCACACCCTTCCCTACTATGTAACCAGTTTTTACACTGCATTTTCTGGTTAACATATTCATACAGCCCTTTTCAGGAAATGCTTGGTGAGAAAAGGTGTGAAGCAAAAGGGAGGGTATCTGTGCAAGATACTCTTGAGCATAAGGAAGAGCACATAAGAGCAGTTAAATTGCTTAAATATGCACTGCAACATAGTGAAGTGCACGAGATCAAACTGCTGCACAACAAAATGAATTATTTTTCTGCTTTCTTGTGAATGTAGTTTTTTTGGCTTTTTTGTTTCTTTATTTGAGGAAGATTTTTTTTCTGGGTTTTTTATTTTTCAGGACAAAGACACTGCAAGTCTTCATCCTGAAGGATACCACTGTTTTCAGTATTCCTTCACTCTTAAGGCAGCTCCACCTCTGGCTGGATGCTGTCCTTCACACACCCAGTTAACACTAAATCAGGCACCTCTTGAAGTGCATTGATTCAAGTTACCTGTCCAGACACATCAAGTGAGCATTTACCCCAACATAACCACCAGAATACTTCAGATAACTGAGAAGTCCTTTATATAATATTTACTACTCATGACACTTAAAATATACCACCTAAGCACCATATAGCTGCCAAAAGCTCCTGACCTTCCAACAAGATCTGTCTTCCATGAACCTTGTACTTATATGTCTTCATCCACAGATGGAAAAGCAACCCTCCACACACACAGGAATGGAAAGAGATTGAGTAAGAGAAGATTTAAACAGCTGTACTGCATGCTTTCTCTTGCTGCAGCTCAAGAGTTGATACAACTTCGCCCAAATCCAGAAGAGTCATGATAACATTTCAAACACCGTTTCTATACAAATCCTTTCTTCCAGGCCTATGGGTAACAGGAGGAAACAGGGCTGCTGTATTGCTGTAACTAACCACAGCTATTTCTAAATCTAATGAAAGAAGACAATCACATCTAGTTGAATTGGATCACCCAGTTAATAGGGATAAGAAAAGCAGCTCCATAGCACCACCACTACGACAAATGTTTAGCACTTCCAGCTCCCTGTTTCCATAGTATTCATAGAGTGCAAACCACTCAACACTCCTGTCACACAGTCAAGGCTCCAGGACTACAAAACTAAATTCAGTGACACTGCTTTTCAACAGTATTTATCTTCTCAGTGCACTACATACTCAGATGCTTTGGGTGGGCGATTGAAGCAAGCAAACAAAAACAGAAATCTCAAAACCAAACAACCAAAAAAAACCCCAAACAAGCCAACAACAACCCACACACAACACAACCACCTTGCCCCACACAGGCCATACTGTATCTCTTCTGATCAACTTTCACTCAGGAAGAAAGGTTCAGAGTCTGCATTTTGTACTATGAGTGTGAATGTTCAGACTGACCAAGAGAGAGCTCTAATGAACTTCTAATGAACCAAGCCTTCTGTCTCATCCTGATGAGACATTAATTAAAGAAATTAAAGAAAGAAAAATAATCAAAATCACTCAAACTTCCACAGCCATCAAAACAGATTTCTGTGTACCCCTACATTTGTTCTATTACTCCAGAAAAGTCAACAAAAGACATACTAGAACACCACCTCTAGTACTTAAAAATAAAGCAACACAAATATACAAAATGAGCCACCTCAACAGAAATCATCTCTTACTTGTGCTAGCTGTAGAAAGAGCCAAAGAAACTTTAAAATACGTCAATCTTGTCAAACATTAGCCATTCCCAAGAGATGTCAGTTGGATACATTTATTGTATTATTGTCAATAAATAATCTTGACATGTCCCATACTGTCACTTTAATGCTTCCAATAAAAATAGCCAAACAGTTTTCTTGCAATGTCATCCTGCTTATACATAAATTAACATCAATTTCCAATGAAGATGCAGTTCACATCCCAATAACAGGGACAACTTATGTACACTTACTTTCAGAACTGTACCTGAAGTATTTAAAGCCACACGCTTTAAGTGAAGAACAGTAAAAAACCCATATTTAAAACAAGTCTCTATATATTTGCTCAGTAACCTCAGTAACTTAGCACAACTAAGTGGTACACTACACTAACACGGAGCTACTGATTCACCAACCTCACATCAAAACTATTTTTGTCAGGAAAAACCGTATGCCAGTTTTTAAACACGCAAGTCACACTGCTAATTTTGAGGCACCCAAATGAAAGCTTATTTCTTGCCAAAGCACTTGCTAGAGAACAGATTTGTTTGGCTAACTTCTAGAAGACAGATTTATCCTTATTCCAGTATTTTAGTATGGCAGTAATGGCTTTTTCAGTTTGACCCAACTAACATTCCTTGCAAAGGCTGCCAGTCCCAGTAGGTAGCCTAACATGGGAGAACTTTGTTTCTACAAAATTCATGTTACTCGGGTTGCTCAGTATACTGGTCCTCAAATTTTTCATGTCATCGCAGTTTTAGAATTACAGTAGAAACTCAAAGTACTTAAACAGACAGCTTTATCACTACAAGTAATTAAATGTTTATAGTGTACAGCTACAGCAGTAATTGCACAGCATGCAGCACTTTTGAATTTCCATTCTGATTATAGAGCATGAAGCTCCATGCATCCCTCAAATACCCAAGAAGTCCAATTTGACAGAAATAGATATCCATACACAAATGTAATCATATTTAACATACATTTAGAAAAGCTTACAAAAATAAAGCTACAACTACTCGCCTCTGATAGTTCCCCAAGCAACCATTCCTGAAGACCTCACTAAACAATTCCAACAAGCGTTTTCTACTCTGCACCCTCCAGCATCTCACCATCAAAGGAAAAAAAGACCACTGAAAACCATTATGCCGCTTCTAGGAGACACTGGTGGCACCTCTACAATAGCAAAGCCATCTGGACTATCCCACATCTAAAACAACTGCCATCAAACTTGACCAGCCAGAAGAGGAAAACAAAAAAAGAAAACAAAGAACCCCAAACCATTAACTTAAAAATATTTGTAAGTAAGCCACTTTGACTACAACAGGTAACTTTGTTTCCCCCAAATACACTGAAAATTCCGAACACACTTCACCATTCTAAATGGGAAATTATCAAAGAATGCCTGCAGACATGTCTTTGACACTATCCTTTCATCAACAAAAAACTAATTGATAGGCCTTTCTCCCTCAAGGCTGGAACTCTGAACAATTAACTTCAAAACAAGACTCACGTAATAGCAAAAATAAACCAAGTAGGGAGTGCAACAAAAGTAAAACAGAAGGAGGATACTGCAGTTTCACTGGAATTGTCACTAACACCTTCACTTCTGTTCATAGAATATTTACATTAATTCCAGTTTCTATTAACTGACATTTTAAAGCTCATTATCTACATACAAATATAATTAAAAAATAGTAATTCTATCTTAAACATCACGAGTCCTACCAGTGGCATCTCAGGCTGTCAAACCACAAGAAAATCTGTACACCCGGGCAGAAAATGAAGGAAAAAGGCCACAATCAAATCACATTGCAGATTTCAGCTACACCAGTCTGTCAGGCAAGACAGAACAACCTTGTGCCTACAACAGAGCATACAGCTGTACTCTTCCCTGCTGCTCTGTTCATCTACCGAAAATTCATAAAGCAAACCATTCAATGCAGAATGGCAGGACATAGGGAGCCAAGTAAAATTCATTTACCAGAACTGCAATTCATTTACCAGAATTCTGCATAAATCTTGGACATGCAACCCAAAAATACATTTATTTATGTAAGTAAAGCACAAGAAAAATCATTACTTTTGTATTAGGTAAATAAACAAAGGATAATAAGAATAGTTTTTCATTAATACATTAGCTGTCATTTTTCAGACTTACCTGGTCTTTTTCATGGGGTAATAGGCTGACAGGTGGAAGGGAAGCTGGGAAGGTGCTGGAGTATTTTGGAGCTCCTTTGCTTTCCAAACTGCCATAATTCACTCTATACTGAGGACCATCCTTCAGTAACCTCCCATTGTTCACAGCACGTTTGGCCCCCAGCCGCAACCTCTGCTGAAAGGCAGGATTGTTGAAAATACTTGCTAGGTCATTTTGACTTCTCAAATACTTCTCTATGTTTTTCAGGGAGGAGCCATTAGGTTCTTGAAGCCCTTCAATTGCTCTTCTCAAGAGTTTATTCCAATCCACATTACGAAGCTCATTACAAGCTCCTCTAGATCCCTTAACAGATTTAGGAATAGTGCCAGCTTTAACACATGAAAACCGTCCAGGATTATCTGGGTCCTTGTAGGATGCAAGACCTTTGTTAGTGACTTTAAGAATAGAACCATCTTGAACACTGAGTTCCAACTGTTCTGAAACAGTCTTCTTATCTAATCCATGGGAAGCACAAACAGCATGACATATTCTCTCTTCAGAAGGCCTTTGCTTTTGCTTTTTGACTTTTTGTATAGCTTCCAGAATCCACTCCGTATAAAGAGGGTTGGCAAGTTTTACCATGGTTGACCAGTAATTGTTTCCAGCCAAGAGTTACCCATAGAGGTTCCTCCTTATCCTTTTAACAGATCTTTCAGAGGTTGTTCACACCTCAAACACAAATGAAATGATTCCACACACTGCTTGGACACATGGCATAAATATCCACCCAGAGGAGTCAGAAAAAGCAGAGAAATACCCGCTGACTGAAACTTCCAATTATGTTACTGTTACCGAAATGTAGAAGTGGTTCATCTGTGATTACACGGGTAGCTCCTTAAAAGAAAGTTTGTTGCAACCTTTAAAAAGAAAAAACAAGAGGCAGGGAGAGAATATAGTTAATGCTGAAGTATTAAAAACAAAAATCGCATTTAGACATGCATTCATACTATAGATGCTGCAGTACAGAAAAATCGTTGTGATATTAAATGAAATATTTGTCAGTTCCCACTCCACACCAAACGAGTCATCATAAAATCCTTCTGCTTCTCATAACAGTCAGTGGATTTGGTTTTCCTAAATTCCATCACCACTTAACCTACTACTGACCTGTTGGACAATTTCCACTCAGTCAGGGATCTGAAAACACTCTCTAAAAAAAACTGCCTACATATAATTTCTACATGGATTATACATGCACTAGAAAACCCAAAGGGACAGAAAGCCAAACCCCAACCAATCAAAGATAAATTATTAACCACTTCCAATTCTTACAGCATCCTGTTTCTAAGTGTCCTACCATGTTGATTACACAACTCAAAAATCGAAACCAAAAATGTCAGAACAAAGTTACAAGTATTACATTCTTCGTTAATATACAGGCACCCTACAAAACCAAAAGGCATCACAAAAGCACTTATTTTAATGCGTGAAGCACAGAAGCATTTTTGATACAAACCCTTAGGAACAGAAATGAAAACAAAGTAACAGGAGGCATTTTCACATAAATAGGTTGTCAGCACAAAGATGTGTAAAGAGGTCACATTGAAAAACATTTTATTGACTCACAGTTTAATTTTTCTTTTTTTTTCTTATTATGGAATACATCACTCCAATAGAAAATTCAGTGGCTACAAAAACTCAATTAAGAAACCTGAAAGAACATCTTGATGAGGAGTTTGTTCATTCTGGGAAGACATATCAAAAAATAAAACAATTTAAAAGTCTCGCAAATTAAACTTAGGCGTTGTATAACGAATAAACAAATACATTTGAAGTATTAGTTTCTTCTGCCATGAAGTATGAGAACTTCTGAAGACATTAACAGAATTGCATAATTACTTCAAATCAAAGGAAAACAAAAAACAGAGGAGAAAACCCATATATTGAGAATGAAAATTTTTCTTGTAAAGTAGAAGATTCACCAGTTTCACAGCAAAATTTAAAAATTAGTTAATATACAAGTATATTTATAAAGCTATGGCAAGGAGCCTACACATAACAAAATCATCTATGATTACACAAGTCCTAGACCTCATTTTTTATTCATTTATTCTAGCCAGTCTGCATTTAAATCATGTTCAAAAACCTGAGTAAACTGTAACTAGGAAGAAACCCTGAACTGATACAGTAATCTCAATTACTTTGAACTTCTTAAAAAGATTCCTCCGCAAATATGAAGATAAAAAGTATAACAACAAATACTTTTGGTCCTATACGTTTTTCTTCTTCTACCCATCAAAAATGGCTTTAAATATAAATTCCAGCTGATGTTTCACACATTATTATACCTACACAACAGGATTGCTAATGAAAGAGCAGCTGGTTACTGGTGAGTATAAAATTTTTCTATACCCAAATAGTCAATATTCATCAATTCATTTTTTGAATCTGTCCTTCTCAAACCTGATCAAAGCTTAAACAACTTCAGATTTATAAATATGAAAATTCAAGTGACTGCCAGACTAAAAAAGACACATTCCTGATACAAATGCAGGGCCTGAATGAACGCTTAACTGGCTCACACACTGAACCCTATTGATCTACATAGATTGGATGCTGTTTCATGCTTCCAGACCGTACTCATGGAAGCTGTATTTGATAACAGTTTTGTGTATTTCAAGTATCTGTAAGCAAACAATCACTTGTTCTGTAAACAGACCTTTTTTTATTTACTCCAGCTAGCAAAAGCCATTCTTTCCCTAACAGAATTGTTTATACTCACTGTTTTCAGATAATTCCAAAATAACACTGTAGCTACAAAATGCAGACAAATATATGGAAGGAAAGAGTTTCCATGGTATTATAAATCCCACAAATTCTCTCACAAATCTGACACTGAAAATACAATAACGTAACAAAGCAGAACTCTATATATAGTGGAGGCTCACTCACATTTAGACTATTTCATACACTTTTCCTATAGATTTGAAAGTTCTCTGTAGCTACATTTAAAGCCTCAGATTCCTAGAAAGCTACTTTTAAAGTTATTTAGTTAGGCTGTTCCACTGTAAGTCTTCATTAAGATAGTCACGACTTAATTAAATGCTGAACACTGCATTTGCTGAGTCAGACATACTTGTCTCAGTTTTACATCTACTGCAGTACTGTCGTATTAAATTTCATACAAGCAACCACATCACTTCCATTAAATTCCAGAACACACAGTACACGGTCTGTTCCAAGCTCCTGGACACTGATGAACATTTCAGTATAAATGCTATAACATGTGGGTTACAGGAATTTTTATTGGCCAAAGACTGTGGCAAAAGGTTAGCATAAACCTATATCTTCATATAAAGTCTACTGCTTGGTACAGGAATTTCACAGCCATATACATTCAGAAGTACATTTTTACTTATTTACTTAAAGCTCCTTATGTGTAATACAACCTCCTGCATGCTAGCACCTACTAAATCAACACCAGTAGAGTGGATCAGCAGGAGCAGAGTTTCCAATGCACTGGACAGGATATTTCAGGAGGAAAAATCAAGACATCTTAAACAGGCCTCTTCCAACAATATCTAAGTTTTTTCTGCCTTAAGGATCCATGCAAAGTTCATCCAATCCAAGTTTTAAATTGTTTTGCCACAACTTAGAGCCTCTCTCACTCTTACTCTGCACTTGAAGTGCAGCCCCCTGACCCACATGACTGCTATGCCAAGGTCTACCACACACTAGAGTCAGAATAACTTATTACTAACAAACATCTTTCCCAGCAAAACAACTCGGGTGAGCCATCCTGGAGCTATAAATTCACGAGATCTTTCAGAAATCAAGACAGATTGACCCAAGATTGGCAATACAGAAATACACATATTTACACGCAAAGTAACTAGATAAAGACAAGACAAATTGTTCTAGAAACAAATCTTTCAAGAGTCAACATAAAAGGATACTCAGAAATACAAAGTTACATTCAGGCTTCTAAGTTTGGAATGCAATTCTACCAAAACTACAAATAGGTGGTCATACATCATTTTATATAAAAAGTGTGATGATTACCGAAACAGATTTTGAGGAAATATCGTTTTAAAGAAGTGATTATAAATTAGTCTATTTAGGCACTCATGTCTATTTATTAATCTTCCTCCCCTTGTAATTAACTAACTTGTAATCGAGCCCTCAGCAGCACTCATTCAATCACAAAACAGATTTTTCCATACTGTTAAACGCACAGGACAACTTCCAAGTTTTATGGCAACAGTCACAAAGTTCTTTCTATGTAATTTGTCATATTTCAGCTTCTACACTCTATGGTATCTTATTTTGAAAACAAAACCATTTGAGAAAGTTTGGCTGTACTATATTACTGACCAAATCTATCAACAAGTCTACCACCGAAGAGCTGCAGAACAGAAGCATTAGAGGGTGAAGTATAACCCATTAGCTCTAAAACATGAAAAACCATCTCCAGTCAAGGCTTGTCCCTTTACCTAGGTCATAAATTATCAGATAAATACAAAGAAGTTGCAAAATTTCAGCTTGGGATTTAGAATGAATGCAAATGTACTCTTCATAAGGCACACACCTATTGCACAGATGATTATAATTAAAGAAGGCAGTGCCTGAACACTTCAATCTCAGGTGTCATCAGTAATCCTATAATCCTCTAATAAGGTGGTTTTTAGACTGAACTAGTACCTGGAATTGCTTCCAGGTGATCCAGATTGTGAAAACAAGCAATGTAGTCAAAAAAATAGCAACAAAAAAGCTACACTTCTCTCTACAACCAAAACTAAAAGTTACTACAAAAATATCACAACATACAATCTAAAGGGGTTTTTTTTAATTAATGAAAAGTTTGCTTCAGCTCTCATAAACGTAAATGCAGTTAAACTTTTTAAAACTGAGGTTAACACAGCTACAAAAAACAAAAATGAAAAGAAAGGGGGGAGAAGAGGATGCTGCTGGGGGGGACGACAGCAACTTGTGCAACCTGCCGGTGACCGGTGAAGCACAATCTCATTCTGCTCCCTCCTACCTGCTCTGCACACACTCAGGAGAAGCAGCAGCAGGCCAGCTCTCTGCTGCAGCAGCAGGGTCAGGTAAGGATTGCAGCAGAGGAAGAGGAAGAAGAGAAGACTGCCATTGCATTCCATCTTTTGCCATTTTATTCCATCTTTTGCCATTTTTCTTTGCTCCAAGCCATTACTTAGAATTCTGTAACTAATCAACTCTGTATTCCACCCCCATCTCAATTAATGATGCAAAACAGACTAGATAGTTGTTTTGCTATTGCAAAATACATGGACCTACAAAGAGACGGGGAGAAAGCGGATCCTGCTAAGGACTTCCATCATGTACACCCCTCTTAAAATTACTCAGGCCATGAAGCCAGCTATTGTTTTATTCTTTACACAACATAAGGTTTCCAATAATAACAAGAAAGGGCAATCACACATCTATATGCTTTAAAAAGACAGATGCGTAGACATTACAGTAACTTCAAAACTGCACCAAAGGCTTGGGGGTGTGGAGAGAAGAGTGGCACACATGAACCGAACTGATGGAAGTGCCTGTGCTCTGAGAGACCCCACAAGCTTCTTTGAGATCATCTGCTTAAAATCATTTGACAACATGACAGCAGCAAGCACCACCAGAGGAAACAGCACCAGCAAAATCACCCAAATTCACCTTTCCCACCTTCTAGTGTGGAAGTTCTGAGCACTTTAAAATACAGTACTAGAGAACAGCAGGAAATACAGGAAGGTAATACTCATTGCCAAGAGTTCACCTAGAAAAGGGGTTCCACTGAAAATCTTTTTTCTTGGGATAGTGGTTTTCAACAGCTGGGGTGGGTATCCGTCTGCTCTTCCCAGAGGGGGTTATTTTCAATGCTCAGTGACAGAGTGCGAGAGGTGAGGTCCGGGCAAAGAACAAACAATGTGAACATCACTTCCAAAACGTGGCACTGCCAGGCTGGACTATTCCCCTCCCCAACTTACTTAAGGTTTTTGCAGTATTACCCCAGCCACGGAGATATGCAACGCCTAGTGCCTCGGACTAAGGCATTGTTGCATTTGAAGGGGCCAAGCCGGGGCTGGCTCTGCGCCCTGCCCGCCCTGCTCCGGGATTTGCCATTCCCGAGGCAGGAACCCGCGGCTCGGAGGCTCCGCGCCCCAGGGCACGGCGACCCGCGAGCAGGGCAGCCCAGGGGGACGGGGCCGTGCGCGCACCCGCACCACCGAGCGCCGGGCGGGGCCGGGGGCGGCGGCCGCGCGTCCCCCGCGGGAGGCAGGTGAGACCCCCCCCGGTACCACTCACCTCCGCGGGGGGAGGAGCCTCCTCCGGGCGCCGCAGCGGCTCCCCCTGCTGCCGGCTCTTCCGCCGCTCCCGCCGCC
>VWZV01010978.1:805296-977665 GCA_013397155.1 Irena cyanogastra
CACCCCTCGGCCTCCCCACCCCCCCGCCGCCGCCGCCCCACCCGCTCGCTCCCGAAGTTTGTTCGGGAGCGCGAGCGCTGCCGAGACACCGGCGGCGGCCGCCTGAACCAGCTCGGCAGGGCGGGCGGGCGCGCGACACACACTAATGAGCAGCCTTAAATATTGAGCGTCACGCGCGTGCCTCAGAGCCTGGCACTCGCCCGGGCGGGCGAGATGGAACAGCATGCTCCCAGCATAACCCTCCCAAGGTGCCTGGCACTGGCAGCCGCTTATCGCGCACACACACACCCCGCACCGCCGAGGGAGGGAGGAGGGAGTGGGAACGGGGACGACGACAATGACTCCCAGCTCTGCAGCCACATGCAGGTCCCTGCAAGTTTCGCCATGCGAAGCGCAGGGACTTCTCTGTCACCCCGTCTGCGAAGGAACAATTGCCGCCTCAGAAAGACAGGGTGGGAACATGCAACACAAAAACCTCAGCCATCCCCTGCTTCCCTCCGCCACTCCATTCCCCCTCTCCCCACCCCATCCAACCCAGCCATCACCCCCTGCTGCTGCTCCCCCTCCCCTGCAAAACGCAGAGCGTTGCAATGCATTTACCCAGCGCAAGTGTCTGCAAACACGTGCATCAGCCTCCGATGCTAAAGGAAAAAAAGTACCCAGCCTAGTGACAAGCCCCCTGCGCTGGGAGAGGGGAGGGAAAGGGGGTTATTATGGCAAATTGCAGCCTGTCACCCAATGCAAAACAAACCCCATCGCATGCTCCCTATTATCCCCCGCATAAACTCCTGGGAATCTAACCTCCGATGCAGGTTCCCCCCTTTGCTTGCAATGACCTCCTTTCTCTGCCCGTGTGTGTTTCTGCAGCAGCGGTTCCTGCGGAATGTGCTGCCCCTGAAACGCGATCGCGGCTCCTCTCTCTCTCTCGCTCGCTCGCTCTCTCCGCTCTGTCTCTCGCTCGCCCGCTCGCTCTCTCTCCTGGCTGCAAGCAGAGCCAGGAACACAACAACAACACAGCCTCCCCCCACCCCCTTCCCCAAACACATACACACTGAAGAGACCCAGCCAGGAGAGCCAGACGAGCCGGGGAGGGGGTGGAGGGAATCCCCAGCCAGCGGATTGATTGCACCAGTTACCTTCCCTAAGCCCCTCTGCGAGAGGGGGAAAAAAGAAGATGAATACAGAGAGAATACCTTGTTTCCCCTCCTCCTCCTCCGCGGGGCTCCTCTTCTCACTCCAAAATACTAAAAGGTGGACGGGCAGATCAGACACACGCGTTCAGCTCTCGGCGGGGGAGGGGAGCCACGCGAGCAATTATCATTAATTTAGAAATTAAAACAGAAACCCATCCCAGACCTCCAGCCTCCCCGGTGCGGGCGGACGCAGATTGCGAGGACTGGTGCTAAGACACAGGACCTGATAACAGCTAATTGAAAGGTTAATCTACATAGGCTGTGACAGAAGAGGTCCCTCCCCACTTTTTTATCTGCTGTTGGCAAGTGAGAAATTGAGCTCCCCCCACCTTTTCTCCCTCAAAGAAAAAAAAAGAAAAAAAAAAAGAGAGAGGGAGAAAGGGGGAAAGTTTGGGGGGCGGCGCGTCCCCTGGGCGGGAAGGCGGCTGCGGGGAAGTGGCCAGCGGCGCCTCCCGGGGGCCCTCAGCCGCCCTCGGGGGGTCGCGCTGGGCTTTCCCTCCTACATGGGGCGATTTGAACTGCCTCGATGGAAGCACCCCCACCCCACAGGCAGCCTTTGGGGCTTGAACACTCCCCCGGGCCGGGGGAAGAGGGCCGTGCTTGAGCCTAGCGTAATTAGTCTGAGGGATGGAAGCAGCGTGAACAAATCACAGATGATGTCCTCCCATTGAGTTTGTACATGTAACAAGATGTTACAAGGAATATATGTTAAAGAACAAGGTGATAACACGTAAGGACTTAAAGCTCGGCTTTCTCCACGCTGTCTTCAGCAGTGCTGCCAAAGGCCTCTCAGCATGTCAAAGTTTTCAGTAATCACAGAATATGCAGAGTTGGAAGGGACCCATCAGAACCATCGAGTCTTACTCCTGGCTTTTAATATCCCTTGTGATGGTTTTCTCACCTATGGCCAGCAAACAGCACTTTTCATCCAAAGATCACTCTTCGCCCAAGCATGGCATGACAAAATACCCTGGGATACGTCCCATAGGGTACCACTCAAGGGAGGGAAGGGCAATCTGCCTACCTGAGCATCTACTCAAGCAGGCACAGCTAGACATTCCCCATCTTCCCAAACTTGAAATGTGACTGTTCCAGACGTCTCCTCAACATCCTCTTTTCCACATCTTGTGGATGACATGTTGTGTTATGTGCCTGTCTGCAAAATTTTCTAAAAATATCTGGCCCTGAATAAGAAAATATAAAACTAAAATTCTAAAAAATTTCCTTAAGAGTGGGTGGAAAATGACCTTCTACAATAAATTATGAAGGTCTTCCCTAGATGATGCACTGCATGTAGACTAGTAAGGAAACAAAGTTTCCATAATAATAAAAAAAAAAAGCATTAAGGTCTAGTGCAACTTCTTTCAGAGTCATTTGCTTGAGGTACTGTGTAAGGAAGCTCTTCGGTGATGTTTCAGAGCACTGTAAAATTGTATGACCTACTTACAGAAAGCTACTGGGTGAAAATAATATTCCAGCATGTATCTATCACACCATAACCATTGACTGAGGTTTTAGTCTTTTAACTGCCAGATGCAGCCTTTTAAACATAAAGAGGGAAATTGAAATATGTAGTGACCTAATACTTGTTGGAGAATCCGTCAAGGTTCATGTATTATGCAGGACCTGGCTGTGATTTAAAATCATTTTTAAATGATTGGAAACGTTATGAATCATTTCAGTACAATTTGTAGCACAGCGTCACATTTGCAACACTATTCTGAATGTTGTGTCAACATTTCCATCAGAAACTTTTTTTTTTTTTCTTTCCGGGAAATTTACAACTTGGTTAGTGGTAAAAACATAAAAATAATTTCTTGAAACTGATACTTGGCATGGCCACGTCTCAGTGCAGGAAACAAAGCATTGGAGAAAACTCGATAATATGTTTGGCCATGTTGAAATTACCAGTGTGTTGTGAAAACATAAGTAATAGCACAGAGAAAAATCATGAAAGTCTCTGGTTTAAATAATTCCATTCTTCCTTCTCAATTTAACTCTTTTTCTAAAATTAGTTTTTATAGGTTGATATGTCATTGGGTGTTGTGTTCCAGTTTTTAACATATTCAAGAACCTTTTGTTTGCAGAGAGACTCCTATGGATCTTGACATTTACAGGTGTACCTGATATTATGTAAACTGTGAAGTTAAGCACATGAACCTCTTTACACATGAATCATCGTCCAGCAAACTCAGATCCTCTGTCACTGTAAATTATATTACTTTCCAAAATTATAACTTCAAAAGAGCTACATCATGGCAATTTAGTGCACTTCAGTTTGAGATGCTGCATGTTACACAGAGAAACCTAAATACCTGGAACGCTTTGGATCAAACTGAGAATGTCTAATATGTTGTGTGCATTTTGGTTTGTCATCTAGATAAGAAATATTTTTGGTTTATTGTATGAAAACACCCTCAAGCCTATATTAAAAATATCTATGGAAAAGTAATAAGCCCATCAAGGAAGTTAGTGCAAGTAATAAAATTTACACTTTAGTATGTCTTTTATGGGCAGACTTTGTGGGATTTCTCTCCCATAACTCCTACAAACTGATGAAGTACAACTAATTCCCCAAGGAGTAACAGGTGCCTAAACACTTATACATTGAATACACCCATTCCACGTGCTAAAAACAAGTCCTTAATATTAAAAAAGAGTATCTAAAATCAAAATAACTTTCCCATGTATTCTTGTAGAAAGAACTACTTTGGCCCATTTCACCTTGTTCTATTAGTCTCTTTGCTTTTATTATATTTTAAATAATCTTATTTACAGTATTTTCGCCCAACACACTCCCTCCATGGAAAAATATATATGATTGCACATCAACATTGTAGAGTATGTAGCAAGCATATGCTTCTCCTCAAAGGTCCTTAGAATTATTCTAAAATGCATTAACACTGCTATTTTTGGATCAAAAGTGAGAGAAAGCAAGAAGTTAAGGGCTCTATATGGTCTGAGTTAAACTCAGTTCTCAAAAATCAAAATCTGAAAATTGCTGTATGTATGGCTGTGGTGTAAGACATGCTGGAGACTACTGCTTAAATGAAGCACAGACATGTGCAGAACAAATTCATCAGTGTAAACAAAGAACATCAAATTAGATTTTGAACACTTGCTTGAAATTGTAAGAAAATGCTTGTGCATGAAATTACTGCCATATTAAGAATTTCCCTGTGAGGGCTTTAATCACTGATGCAGTTCCTTTAGAACTAGTGGGGCTGTTACACATTTAGAAACAATTATGTAGTTGTCCATGTTGGTATGGTGACAGATCCCTATTTATCTTTGGAGATGCTGGAGGGTAAAATCCTGGCCCCCATCAAAGTCTGGCAAAACGTCCTATGACTTCAACCAAGCCAGGATGTTCCTTCTATTATTACCACACACAACCACGTTTGACTACAGTCACCTGGAAATTGTGTCCCGTGGCATACGCTGCTGAAAAGCGACCCTGGGGAGAAAAGTCATCCTAAGAGTGCAACGAGTTTCATCCCAGCCTGTAGTCATCCCGAGCATGTCCCTGCCTATGAGCTGAATGCACAAATTCTTCACCTGCATCACCTCTGCTTAGTTCACCTGCCAGCTGCTTCCCTGCAATATTCCTTCTGGATTAAAACTGCCTTTTCTTATTTTCTTTTAATTTGTGATTTTTTTCCCCCCCAGCCTTTTATATTTTAATTTAATCTGAAAGATTAATCCATGAAACTAAGTCTACTACTCTGAACATAAGCAGAATGCTTCTTGGTTTATGTAGGAGGATATGCATTGCTGCACACAACAGAGCATCACTGCCCAACTTAAGCACTACAGATTATATTAATACATACACTCATATATTTATATACACACAAAGTGAGTAACTTGTGGACATGTTTTCTGATCATTTGCTGTCTCATCTATTACATTTAATAAAATTGAATAATAGTGTAAAATAGTCTCCTGCTGCCATTTTCCTGATTCGGGTGCTTTTTAATTCCTGAAACTAGCAGATTAGAAGGTAAATGGTATAGCAGTTTCAACTCAGGAGTTGTAATTGGCATAATACTGTAATTTGGAAATAAGTGTTTGTGGTAGATCAGCTGTCATCCCACAGGGATGGAGACAGTGACTGTTTATAATAAATCCCACATGTTCCTTTCTACTCCGGCAAATATACCACACTGCTATATCAAAGTACTTCACAATCCTTAATGAATTAGTTCCTGTAAGAGCTTTGTTAGGTGAGTGAGTATTATTTCTCTTGTTCTCCAACCAGAGATAGACAAAGTGTAAAGCAAAGTGGTTAGAAGAGGATGCTGGCCTCAGGAAAAATCTGGGCACCTGAGTATTAAGGGCTCTACTCTGGCCACAAGAGATCCAGTTTCAGAGGTCCTGTGCTAGTCATGGAGAAGAAACTGCTGGCCCGTTAATGCACAGTTCAGGTCTTAGCAGGAACATGTATTTTTGCTGCATTAATTATGCTACATGTTAAAGAAGCAATGGGATGAATAGAATTTGGAGTGCAAAGGAAAAGGCTAAAAGCAAAGAAAGAAAAAAACCAGGTGGCTCAGACATGACAATGTCTATAAGATGGCATCTTTCATATACACAGTATCTCACAGTACTTGATGTGGAGGTTCTATTTATGCATGATAAAGGATTAGTAAGTGATTAATAGATGTTTTAATAAATGGCAATAAATTGTTATGGGTCCAATTGGTCAATAGAGTTTCTTACAACAATAGCACATCTTCATCTGAACCACCCTACCAATGTATTTAACCTCTAAATGCTTTACATTGAAACACCTGCTAATCTTGTGTTAAACCTCACAAATGGAATCTTAATATAATGTGTGACTCAAAACAAATTTGCTGGAGAAAAAAGGATTAGCACCTAGGCTCCACAGTAAATTGTTATAGCTGTACTGGATTTAAGTTTCTCCTTTTGCCATGTAAAAGGCACTGATATGACAGGAAGTATTTTGCTGCTGAGTGCAAGAGTGCTGTTTCAGAGCCTAATCCCAAGAGGAGGGCTGGGATATTGCTGGACTGTACCAACCAGCATCACTGAACTTGATGCAGCCTTGTGTTTTTATACACATTTAGTGTAATACTTTGTGAGGACAGCTGATGAGATAAAGGATGAAATTGAAAATGAATAAAGATAATTTTGCTCAGAAATAGTGAAAACTGCCATAATCAGGGGCTGCTCAGATCCTTCTTGCTACTGACCTGCTGTGTTTAGTTAGTCTGGTGAAAGGGGAGGATGCTGATGTTTGCAGGGGCCATTTTAACACCTCAGCTTGTCTTTGTGAGCTTTAAAGTAATTAACTCTCCAATCATTACCGGTTGACTTTGTCGACAGGTTTAGGTTTCCCTCCTGCTGTTCCCTTTGGGGGTATTGGGTTGTCACTTTATGAGAGGGGGGATTCATTTTAAGGTTCACAGCAAATCCCTTTCACAGCTTCCCAACAGCTCATTGTGTTCTCCATACTGCTGGAATATTCTCTTGGTCTCTGTTTTAATGAACGTGACTTATATAACTCTTTCCAGATCCAACTGGACAAGCGTGGGGGAGGGAGAAGTGAGGAAGCTTCTCCAAAAAGGCAGGTAGCATACTTGGTAGGCCCTTCAGATGAAAAGAGGGCCATCCTTGGTACTTAGAAGTCAACAAAAGAGACTGCACAGGCAGTTTTGCTAAATAAAGTTACTTAGAGCTGCGAAAGGATTCTGACAGTCCTCAATGTAACTGAAAGAATCTTCACAACTTCCAGCTGTGATATGGGTGTACTTTGTCACCGTTCAATTTTAGCCAAGGGAAAATTTCCCGATCCGTAGTTGCAATTTTTTATTGATCAAAGATTGCCAAGAAATGTGGAGAGAAGAAGGTAGGAGAAAGCTTGACCATATTCTTGTTATTCCTATTCTCATCCAGTTTCCACTATGTATTTTTTAAAATCTTATTAATAAGCTGAAGAAATAGTAATGGCCAGAGAGGCTGCTACCAGCCACATCATTTGGAGACTGCTGATGATACCCAACTCTTGGTGTACAGCAGCACCAGAGTTCTAAGAAATGTGACTGATAGGCACAACGACCACTTTCAAATTCAGTGGACAGTGAAAACCCTCACCTACTGCAAAGGTGGTTGGAGTACTTCCCCTTTGAACTTCTGCTCAGCATCTCCTGGCACACCAACATTCTCACTAAGGGTGGGAGTTTGGGAAATAATCCATGTGGCAAACCAGCTCTGAAACTGCTAAACCCAGGCTTAGAAAAACCTTAGGTCTGCTCTGCAATGTTTGGAAATTGAGCAACATCCACTCTAGTCTTTTCTTTTTGCAGCTTGAACCAAGAAGAGTTTGACTAGTGTCAAGGATCACACCGCTATCTCCAGCTGGAATTTTGTGGTGTCTGTATGATGTTTTCTTTACTTTCTTTGTTGGCAGCATTAGTTGTGAGGTTCCCTTGCTAAATAAAGCTCTGACTGCACAAACAATTTATTTCAGTCACTTCCCATAGCTGCCGGTACTACAGCAACTCAAGCTCTGTTAGCTAGACTAGAAGGCCTGTCAGAGTCAGGTGGCAATACACCACATCATTTCAAATACCCTTTCAGGAACCTTTAGATCTGCTCAATGCTCCCTTAAAAATCGCCACTGGCTTGCTTGTGTTAGGGCTCCCAACCTGACTAACTCTGGTTGTTAAATTATCATCATGCACCGAAGGATTTTGTATTAAATATCCTTTGGGAAGGAAAATCTGAGTGAAAAGGGATTTGGAGGGCAGGAGAGACTTGTTTTTCTGTGTCAGGTAATATGAAAATGTGAAGTAGAAGCTAGGAAGAGCCAAGGTAATAACATATCTAACATATCTGTGTTGGAAATGTGAAGTGTCTTCTTCATATGCACAGAACTACACAAACTGTCTCCTCAGGGGTACATAGGAGAGGTAGCTGATGATTTATCAAGATGCCAGTTGCATTATCCAGCATAATGAACCCCTTTGTTTATTTAATTAAAAAAATAAAATAAAAAAAGGGGAGTTTACTTCTCAGCTGATGGCAGGACCTGGGCAAGCTGTGAGCTTGTTTCCTCAGCGCTGGCCAGATCCCCTCTGTTATCCTGATATTATTCCCCTTTGTTATTCGATATCCCACAGTGCCAGCTAAGTCAGGAGTTGTCACACTCCTCACTGGTGCAGCAGGATACAAAATAGCTGGGGGTGGGGAGGAAGACTGGAATGGTTAGGAGGTGGAAGGGAAAAGGCCTTTTTTTGGTGAAAACAGTAGCACCAGCTGCATCCTGCAAGTCGCTAAATTAGCCAGTCAGTTGTTTTTCTTTTAATTTTTGTGTGAATTCAAGAATAGGTTGTGGATGTCTTGGCAACTCATGAATGAGGCTCTTTATGAAAGAATTCACCTTGCAGAGGGGCTGCTGTCAGATGCACAAGCCTCTTTCCATTAATTAAGCTGCAGAACATCCCCTCTTTTTTTTCCCTATCCCTCTCAACGCCTGGATAATCAGACCCTGTGTCTTTCCGTAACATCCACCACTGCCTCTCTCTCTCTCCTCACAGTATTTCACCCACTCTGTTAATTCTGGGCTGCCAGATTTTTTATTTTTGTTTTAACACAGCTTATTGCTGCTAAGTGAGATATCATGCTGCCTGAGCTAATAACTAAGATGAATATTCTGCTCCACTGCAACTAGTAGCATTCTCTATGCATTATCTTCAGCTGAAGGGTGGCCTAAGAGCAAAGTTGGATATTTTCAAAAGCTCAGCTGGGAGTTAATCAACTCTTATTGTTTTTTGACAGGAGCTGGATGCTTAACTTGCATTCAGTGAGTCATCCCCTGGATTGTCACCCACACACAAACAGCCCCACGGAGGGTGCAAAGAACTTTTCAGACTTTTCATGCTAGAAATGACCGGCCACTAAAAGTGTATAAGCCAAACTGTATTGGGTTAGGGAGTGATTACAGATGTAATTATGCCTGAACAGTCTGGGGAGAGAAGGTGGGTAACCAGGAACCTCAAACAGCTCTCAGCTTTGCTGTGGTCTGAACAAGATACGTGACTGCAACTGAATAATCTTGAAGTTTTTAGTGGGGATATTTAGATACTCATGTGTGCATTTATGAATTTACACATCTGCTCCAGGGAATAATCCCAAATCTTACAAAAAATGAGGAGCTGACTATCATACTGTAGGTGTTTGCATGTTTGGGCTTAATTTTGTATGGCTGATTTAAAATCCCAGTCATTAGGAATAGAAAAAATGTATATGGTATTAATGACAGACTGTTATAAATGACCTGTTCGTTTTCCTTCACTTCCAAGTAATGCTGAACATTAATTTCCTGCAAATGAAGCAATCTGAAGTACAGCACACCAAATAATTAATCTTTGGAAACTCTGGACTAAATTAAAATAATATGAAGTTAAATAAAGAGCTCATCTGTGGCCCCAGTGCTCTTTCTGGGAAGCAAGGGATACATAAAAGAATCAAAAAGAAAGCAAATACTGAATTACCTAACAGAAAAGGAATCTACAAATATATGTAATAAATTCCCACATTACATCATAAAACTAACTTTCTCACAAATGCTATCATTGCAAATGCCAAGACGCATAGGAGACCTTTCATTTAGTAGTAAAAGTGAGTAAGCAAGTGGGAAATCATTTGTATTGGACATATGCATTTCCTATTTTGGGGCTTGCTGGCCTGTTTGGATATTTTTAAAGATATTATTGAATTATCTATTATACTAGAGGTCTCCTTATACTGAGAATTGGATGTAGTAGAATTTGAAATACCATTTAAATGGTAAACTAAATAGTCTCTTTATTAATTCAGACAGCATATCAAAGAAGGAGCACTCATGATAAACTTTATGCTTTTATCAGCAAAAGTTGTCTTTTTAATTCAATGCTGTAATTTGGTTAAAATTAAACCATTAGTAGATTTGAAGAGTTATATGAAAATTGAGAATATTCAGGAATATAAGAAAAATAATTCCATCTTTACTAGATCCAGGAAAAATGAATGTCTATATTTCAGAAGGGACTGTAAATAAGCCTACTAGTCCTTTGTTTCTTTAAGAGTTTCACTTGTCTTATTTTCAATCTTTCCTTGGCTGCAAATCTACAGCTCTCCCAAACTATCAGAGACAAATAGTCTAATGGGAAATAATGTAGGTGAAGAGACAAAATGCAATAGCGGGCAGCAGGATCTTTTGAGTTTTAAAGGCATGGCATTGTATCTAGACGTGCCGAAAGCTTCTTGCTACAGTTTCCTTGTTTGTAAAATGGGAAAGATACTAGCCTACTCTTGGCAAAGCTCAGGAATGCTCCTGTCTGTATAAATGCTGAGGATTATTAAAGAGAAGATGTTCAGCTTGGGAGTGGGGTTCTGAATATAGTGATGAACCCACTCAATTTCAATTGCTGCATATGAGCTTCTTTCTTCTTATAACAATTAACCTCTTAGAAAAGAATTAACACTGAGTTTACATGTTGACTCTATAGACATTGGATAATTGCTTTTAAAAAATCATCTATAAGTCCAGGAAATTACATTTCTCCTTTTGCTTCTAAAATTACAAACTTCTGACTTCCCAGCTGGTAATGCAAGCAATCAAAATCAGGTCTCTTGAGTGCAGTTGCATGACACACATGAACAACAATCTCATTTCATAAAGAATTAACCCACAGCCAGCTACGTTAACTGGCTCCAATTCATGCCACAAAGCCTGCCTGTTCCAAGCACTGTAGTTCCTGCTTTACACAGGCAGAAATGTACTGGTGAAATAACAGCAAACCTTTTTGGAGTCCTACCCTAACAAAGCTCCCTGACACAGGGAAAGAGTTTGGAATGAAACACCAAACTGAAACCCAGAAGCTTTGGCTTCATTTTCTGTCTTTGTTACAGGCTGCCTATCAGAAAGGCAGTCACTTAACCTCCCTGAGTTTCATCTTCTATCATACTGAGACAGTAATACCTCCTTTGGCTGTCTTTTTGATCTAGAGTATAAAGAAAGTGACATTATCCCCCCTCCCCCCCCATCTCAGCTAAGACATCACATCTAGGCACTACCGTGATTCTAATCAGTAACAACATTAACTACTGTTTAAACAGAAGGACCTACATCAGTTTGAAATTTCCTTTATTTTATCTAGTTAAAAATCTCTTCATAATTCCTCTGTTTTTTTTCCTTCCTTTTTGACAGAAGGTAAGAAGAAAGAAGTGACTTGTTTTGGGTTGATGATTTAGTTCCCTAAGTGCTCCAAGTATAGAGTCATAGAGAAGAAGCAGAGAATAGAGATTCAAATGAGGAAAGCTTGGTAAATTTAATTTCTTTTATTAAAATGTGTTCTTCAGAGCTTAAATTTAAAGATGATGTGCAAATGAAAGTCCAGAACAAACATGTAACTCATTTGTGTCCTTTTCTCAGTGAGCTATCTTAAAGTGACGTGGGTGGAGGTTTCCTCAATACCTTCCCAACATTTCATGGAATACACACCTTGCAGCTTTCTGGTATTTTTTCTTGATGGCCAGTCTAAATCTTTCTCTAATGTGTTCCAAGTCATTGCAACCTTAATTACAGTCCTAAAGCAGTTCTTCTTAGTGTTTATTGCAAATAGTTACCTTGGGTAAGCAATTTTCATATTCCTCACTAGTAACCAATTAAGCAACCTGTAATGACTTTCCTTTCTGTTTTGAAATAGTTTTTAACTGAAAAATTTGAACAAACTACACCACATTCAGTAGTGCCAAAGACTGCCATTCAGAGGGTTTTATGCTACACTATCCTGTCTACAGAAAGGTTATTCAAACATGCAGAAGTTGACTTTGCAGACACATGTACATGTTTGTGTTTGAAACTTCTAGACTGACAACCCTTCAAATCCAGTTGCCTTCTCTTGGGACAGAAACATGAACCTTTATTTCGCTTTGATTTGAGAACTGACACCACTGTGATCTCCATTATGAGTCTAGCAATATTAAAGTGTGTTGTTCTTTACAGGCAGGACTGACTGCTTGAGTTGAATGACTACATGTTGACCTTGGGGGAGCTGCAGGGGTACGTGTTTGCTTGGGTTTTTAAATTCATCTTTTCCAGGTTGTGGGGAAAGAAGCTTTTAGACATTGCAAAATACATGTGGATTTAAGCAACAATTGATTTCAGGAGTATCTTATATTTTTCAACACTGCTTTATGAACTGATGAGGCTTAGTAGAGCTTTTTTTCTTAAGATGAAAAGATGTGACAGTTCACAAAATACGCAGTGAAGAAATAAAATCATTCCCCGCACACACCAAGAAGCACCAGAATCCTCTGATAAAGGTTTCTTTAGCACAAGTCCAGAAAATTTGCAGTCCATACTATGCACATACTTCAAGACAGACAGGTGTCTGTCAGTGACAAAAGTCTGTCTTCTCTTATGAAGAATTACAGTGGAGCAGAGCAGCCGTTGCTAGCTCAGCAGAAAGGGAGGCTGTGTGTGACGTGCAGCTCAGCTGAGGGGCATCGGAAGGACTCAGTAAGAGTCCTGGAGCTGGCAGGCTCCTCAGGCCTCCAGCCTGTGCTTCTGCCCTCCCTGGTCCCCTGCTGCACTGCTGGGCAGCAGCAGCCTGTCACTGCTCTAGCTACAAGGCTTCTCTGTTACACGGACAGCCCTACGGCTGTATTTAAGAAGGCAGGATTATTATTTCCTATGGCTAGACAGAGTTAACCCTCCCAAGAGACAAATATGAGCACTTGTGACAGAGACAGATGAGTTACATTCATTCATGGAAAGAAAAACAATCTTATGATCATGCAACTGAATTGTTCCTAATTAATTAATGATCTATATTTCATACTGCTGAAGCAGAATCTGAGATACACTAGAAAAAATCCTTCATGTGGCCTATCCTAATAGTGGCAAGGGTGTCGAGACACAGATTCCCTTATTAATAAGCTTTTTTGAGGTTGTAACTCATCCCTTAGTTTAATTCTCTTGTTGCTGGGCACACACAATGGCAGGTTGGTACCATGCCAGGGAGCAGCAAGGGTCAGTCACTCCCTGCACCCCAAGAGCTAAAGGGTATCCCAGGACTGGCAGCAAGGAGCAGGGAAGGGCAGACCCCGATATTTTAACCACAAGTCAGACTCACCAGGCAAGCCTGTGCTGATGAGGCAGGTCCAAGGCCAGGCCTGGCAGGATCTGTATTGGGTCCAGTGCTCCTTGGCAGGGCCATGCTGATGAGGCAGGGCCGAAGTCAAGGCCAAGCTGCAGAGCTGGTGTGGGCTGAGGCCTGGAAAAACAGATCCTGTGGCCAGGCACAGGTCTGGCTGCAGCTGAGCTCCTGCTCCAGAGCCAGGGCTGAGCTGGAATGGGGCTCTGGGGCAGGGCTGGGTGGTGGGGATGCTCCAGCTGAGACTGGTCAGGGCTCTTAATGCTCTCCCAGAAGGATGCATTTTGTCTTCAAGTTTTCTTGGTAACTAAATGTCATGAGAAGTGCCATATATTGGCCTGCCAGATAGAGCAGGATTTTAATGTTACACAAATAATAATCTGATCCTACAAACCCGTGTATATGTCATTGAGATCTTATTACAGCCTGGGTAAGAGGATGCTGGGTGTTTGCACTGATGAGGCTATTTCAGTATGATAAGCTGCACTAAGTGGGCTCAGTTGTGCATCAGTGGAGTGTATTTGCATATTGCACTGCCAGGGAAAAGAAAACCTTACATTTTCCAAGAGTTTGCCACGCACAAAAAGGCCACTGCAAATATCTGAGTATGTGAACAGTTCCTGTGAAGGCAGTACTACATGGAAGGTGCTAGCAAGGGTAAATTAAAGAATATATGACATTTCCAGGATTTGGGATGCTCAGTGGAAAACTCATCTATATACTTTCAGGACTTTTTACAATACCATTGCCTTTTGATTCATAACATTTCACATGGAAAAAGACTGGCAAATATTTTTGGCTATAAGGATTCAAATAGTCTTTTGAAAGAACCATTATTAGAACCAGCCTGAACTCCAGCCAAATATTCCTCAAATATTCCTATTCTCTTTCACTTCAACCCTTCATATATGCTTTCCTTTAGAAAGGAAGCCTGGAAGAAGTTTTTTTTCCCCTACCAGCTGCAAATTTCCAAGTTTGGTGTTTTGGGCTGTTGTTTTTTGGTAGTTTTTGTTGTTGTTGTTGGCTTTCATTTTGGTTTCATTTGGTTTCATTGGTTTTCAAATGGTTTCATTTTTTTTCCATTTTATAGGTTTTGAAGTGGACAGAAGAATGCGAAATGTATCTTATATTTTCAATTCTGTCATATTTTGCATTTTTGGGTTAAAATTCTCCCGTAAGTCTAATGCAATCTCATTCCTAAATTAATACAATTATTTTAAGCCAGGACCTTGAAAAGCTGGCACTACATGTAAAAGTCTAAGAAAACAACTTTTATATTAAAAACCAAATGACTTCATATCTCTATAAAATTGTAGAGACATGCTCATACATGCACATGCATGCATATTTTTGGTGCAATGATATATGGTTTACATATAGGCTATTAAAATAATGTAAACAATCTAAACAAAGCAGATTACCAGCAAAACATGCAGTAACAAGTTTAAGATCTCAGTTGTATTCTCTAAGTAAATTGAGAAGAGTCATGACATCAATAATTTCTCTCTGCTCCTACAACATTTGTGTTCAACACTTTATCTACAAAAGTGATTTGGGGGACGGGGGAGAGATCTCAAGGCTCCAAGATTCAGGCTGGGTCTTGTCTGGCTGCACTGTAAACGCACCTTTCACCAAATCTGAATGAGAGACTCCCCGCATGCCTTCGAACAGCAGCTCTGATAGAGAGACACCAGTGTGGGAGAGGCCCTCAGGCATCTGTTGTGCCCTGGGATTTAAGCAGAACCTCTGATACAAACCAAGAGCCCAGTTTGAGCACTCATCCCTCCCTCGGCCATCCCGCAGATGGAGCAAACAGAAGGGACCCTCCTGCGAGCAGCTCAGCGCAGGCTGGCAGGACGGTGCCAGTGCAGAACAGAGTGTTACCTCCAGCCACCTCGGGGGGAAGGAATTAACAACCAACCTCAGCCACGAGCTGAGAGGGCAACAGCAACGAAAATGGAAGTGATTGTATACTGTGTTAATGCATGGATAATTCTCGTAGCAAATAGAACAGAAGGCACACAAAACATTGCTTTGGTAAATGGTGTAGAAAAAGTCTGTCAGCTATAGGTGTCAAATATAT
The DNA here is from genome assembly GCA_013397155.1 of Irena cyanogastra. Taxonomy (NCBI): domain Eukaryota; kingdom Metazoa; phylum Chordata; class Aves; order Passeriformes; family Irenidae; genus Irena; species Irena cyanogastra. The sequence goes on from VWZV01010978.1 coordinate 820,743, forward strand.
CCTTTGTAGTTTCACTGAGGTATTTTGCAGCAAAACAGTCAAGACAAATATGCAGATCTCAATTATGGGACAAGAACCTTCTTGCATTGTGGTGCTAGGAGTTCCCTGCCAGTTTGCTTTGCAACATTCAGGTTTTTTATACTGTTCTGGGACTGAGAGATCAGATCCCAAGTAAGACCCCAGTCCAGCTGCCAGGTGTGTTTGTGCAGCCTTGAGGGCACAGGGGCTGCATGGATGAAGTGGAATCACTTTCCTCACTTAAACTGTGCACGTACAGAAAGAGCTTGGTGTTTAGTTTGGGTTGGTTTTCTTTTTTCTTTTCCTATTTTTAGTTTTTATTTTTGTTTGGCTGTAACAATGTGCCTTATTTCTGGCTGGTCAGCTTCTGTGCTTTAATATTGATGACTCTGCAGTTGGACTCCCCTGGTGGTCAACCACCTCACATCGAGCACAAATACAGGGTCCTCTCCATCCCATATCCACCAGAAGGTTCACCAGCAGGTGCCGAGTAGCCTCATGATTTTGTCAGACCCCATAGGTTTGGAAAAATCAATTGCCGGACCACCAGGCAACAAGCAGCAATTCCATCTGGCAAGCCTAAATCCAAAAGGGAAAATTATGGGATTTAAAGCTATCAGGGACGATTCCACACCACACAGCAACTTTGTGACTTATTCCATGCTTCAGCAAGGGAAAACAGAGATGAGGGCCCTGTCTGAGGGTCCTGAGAGCGTGTCCCCTCCTGGCTGTTTGGCTGTCTGGGCTCAGGGCCAGCTCGGAGCTTGCAGAGCTGAGAGATGCCCCACTCCTTTGCTGCCCTTGGACTCAGCCAGGGCTGATACCACTTCCTGTGGGACCTGCTTTTCAGCTAAGCCCCTTCCATCAGGCCTCATCTGAGCTAAAGCTCTTCCATGTTGCAGCCGTGCCTGCCCCTGCCTTTGGACCCATTGCTCTGGACCTAGACCCTGACCTGGAGCTGACTTCCAGCCTGGGCTCAGACCTGCCTTTTCCCCAGGAACCTGCCTGGTGTCTGCAGGGCTGTGCCTGATCCTTGCTCCCAGCACGGGACCTGCCTTGCTTGGCTCACTGGGGAGCTGTGGGACTGGTGAGACACCTGCCAGCTGTGTTGGTGTGCTCAGCTTCCAGCTCACCTTTCCTTGCAGAGAGCCAGCTCTTGCTGCTTCCTGACAGGCTGCTCCTCTCAAAATCTCCACAGCTTTTAAAGACTGATGATCTCAGCAAAAATGTTAACCCATTTTCCTTCACAGAAGAGCAGAAATGGTGGCTTCATCCAGGAATCAAACCTACCACTAATAATACTGAACCACGGAAGGAGAAAAGGAATAGTCTTACACTGTTTCCACTTCCCCAGGGATAAGAAAGCTGGTCTGAACACTTTGGGAACTCTTTTTCTTGGTCCAGCCTTTCTATACATGAAGTATAGAGGTGTCCTGGAAGTAATGCCATGAATTCACAAGCAGAAGAAAATAACTTGTCGCACTTAGAACTCTCGGAGTCCAGTGGCTCTTTCAGTTTTTGCCCTTCAGCCCAATATTGCAACTTGTATCACACAGATGCCATAAAGAGTATCACTGCCCCAGCAAGTGGCATGAGACTAAAAAAAATGTCTAAAAATTGCTCTTTGAACAGTAAGTAAGACAGAGGGGGTCTGGGAAAGCTGTGGTCAGCCCATCAGGATCTTCTTTTCTTCTTCCCTTTCTTTCCTCTCATGCCTTCCTTCCTCTGCACCTGCTGATTTTGCTGGAAACTCAGTCTCGTTCCTGGAAGACATCTATTTGTGCCTACTGCTAAACTCTGCAGCAGCTGTTCAGACCTTTTCCTACCACTGTGTTGTGATGCAGCCATGATTTTGCCAGAAAAGTGGTGTTTGCCTGCCATGAACCCGAAAAAGTTCAACACTGATTAGGAAGGAAGGCTGGCAGGCAGGCAGGCAGGCAGGCAGGCAGCATGACTGACTAAGCCTGGTTTCCTTAGGAACCCAGACTGAAAAAGTGAGAAAGTAAGAGCATGTGTGTTCTGGTAGGCAGTGAATAATCCATTAAAACTCTTAATTAAAAATTTAAACATGTGTCTGCTAATTACATCACCCTTCTCCTGCCCTCAAAAAGCAGCAAATGAGCATGGTTGCACACCTGCCTGTGTGTTTATTTCCTTAGGATGCTGCTCACTTGCTCAGCAACACAAATACCAGCTCAGGTAGCAGCTGCCATTGTAAAAACATTCTGTGGAAAAGTGATGACAAATATTTTCTTTTTGTTAATGAATGGCCAAACTGTTCACAGAACTGCTCACTGTTGCTGCATGTCCTGAATTTGTTGATGCTTTTCACATATCAATCCTGATGTTATGAGTTCTCATCTCCGGCAGGGCTATTTAATGCCAGCAATACACACTTGGCTGAACAGCTACCTGAAGACCTGCAAAAAGAGAAAGAGATAGGGTAAATGTTTTAAAAAGCAGGCTGCAAGGATATGGGAATAAACATGGGCATTGCCTGTAGACTCAAAACCTGTGGAGAATAGTCTGCCGAGGCTCCAGACCCTCTGGAGATTCTCAGTCCTGCAGGGCTAATGTGGTGCTCCACATCTGAAGCACACATGGGGTGAGGACCCTCAGCATGGTAAAGGGACAGCCCAGATTAACTGTTATCCCTGCAAATGGGCACTCCAAGCAAATGAAACCTGCTTCCCCCCTGTAAGTCACCCTGCAGTGAATCTCCTCTGGTGTACGTAGCCTCTTCAGCTGCTCTGAGTTGGCTGGGTTGCAGCCACTTGACATTGGGCCACAGCCTCTGATTTGGGAAGGCTGTTTTATTCACTGCCTAGAGGAGTAGGATCATGTTCAACATTGCTGTTGTTATTTATTACAGTCATGAATTTGGCAGGAATTAGGCAGATTCTGGCAGGTAGCGTATGTCTCTGTACATCAGCATAGCTGTGCTGCGCTATAGTGGGTACACTGGGTGAAAAATCAATTCCCTGGTTTTTGGCTCCTGTCAAAACAGGCAGAGGCCAAAGCAGGAGGGCATGTGTGTCCACTGGCACACATATGGACACTCTCACCAGATGCTCACCCAATATGCTCTCCTCGAGACCTGGTCTTGCTGTGGCACAGACTGCCAAACCTCTTAGGAAAGGGTCCAGCTAGGATGTGGATTTGTTTCCTTGGGGGTACTGAGAACCTTACTGGTACTTCTTGACTCAACCTAAAAAGGACTCAACAGACAGCAGAAACTCTGAACTCCTACACCCCGACACTGTGCATCACTAACAAAGCACTGCCTCAAGACTGAATGACCTTATGAGGTTATCTTTAAAGTGATATTTTGATGCATTCACTGACTGTTTAAAAGCTTCACAGATGATGTCTTGGGATGACGTATTGGAGAAGGCTTCATTATCCTCAGGAGTACAGACAAGGAGACGGCTGCTCCACTGCTGAGTTGCCCATGTTGAGCTCCCAGTCCACCAAGATGGCCGGAGTCAGGCAACTCAGTTTAGGGGCTGCCAGAATCACTGCATGATTTTTCATTGAAGTGAAGCATCTGTTATTGCAGGGTAAAGACATTAGCTGGCCTTTCCTTTTAAAAAATGGGGGGTTGTTAAAATCTGAGGTATATGCAGAGTTTAGGATGCCATAGGGCAAATCTAGGAGCATATGAAATCTCCAAGCAAGGCCATTAGGTTTATTGGCTCTAGTCAGAAATATTGGGGCTTGCAGGATTGGGCTCTCATCACAAGGGAGGGAGCCCAGAGGTGCAATTCAAAATAAAGGCCTGTGTTTACAGGGTATCAGCTCCCAGACCCAGGGCTGAAATTCCCTGAAAGCTCATCTTTGCTCCTTTTGCCTTTCCCCAACTTGACAGGAGTGTGATGTGAGTATCTGCATGGTTTACTTGGTAGAACCCTGCAGGACGGCACTGCCCTGCTGTGTGGGGTGAGGGAGCAGTGTGGTGAGGGGGTGTTTGACACCTGCTCATCCGCTCTGCTAAATGCCCTCAGGTCACTCTGCTGGGCAACCTCACTCTGCTCACCAGGCTGAGCTTTCTATACTGCTTTTGCCCAGCTGGAAGACTAGAGGCAGAGCCCTCGAGGACAGCCTGAGGCACTTCACTTGTTTGTCCTCTCCAGCCCAGACTGGACACCACAGCAGTGTGGTGAGGAGAGCCTGGGTTTCTGCAGGTCAGCATCACCACCCTGTGCGCTGCAGTGGAGGAGAAGCACCCAAAGCTTACACCAAAACCTGTTCTGGGAGTGGGAGAACATGTCTGCAGCTGCGCTCTCCAGACAAAGCTCAATTACTTTCCATTTGAGTAAAGAATGAGTGTGTTTAATCCATAAACAGTAACAACCAAAAAGTCATTTCATTGAGTAGCAAGATCGTTCACCACTTGGGAGTACCCAGAACTATTTACAAAATGCTTTCATACTTCAACAAGGAAGAGGCTGCATATTTCTGACTATGGAGCAGAAGGCAATCCTATAATGATGTCTCATCTTTACCAATCATTCCAAATTATTCACATGAAATATACTGCTTTCTCTTTTGGACTGTAATGAAGCTCCTGTTGAACCAATTATTCACTAGCTATTTGTGTATTGTCAAAAAGGAAATCACAGAAGCTTTGTCATTAGGAATAAGATTTGATTGGCAAGGCACATGGCTTTGGGGCGGGTTTGCTTATTCCACCTTTTTGCTCTCAAGCCATAGCTTTCAGCCAGCAATTTCCACTGCTGTAGTCTGATGGAAAGTGATAAAATGCATCAGACTGCAGTACTCAAATGAGAAAACACTCCAGATTAGTAGGAATATAATTATGTTTTTCATGACATTGATTTTTTATTTTCTAACTGATAAAAGTAAACAACTAAGGGGAGGGGGGGAGTACCAAAAACCAACATTTAGACTTTAGTGGGATAATTAACTCAGCAATTAAACATATTTTGTATGCAGCATTTGTCCTCCAGAGCACACAGCATATGTGACGTTTGTCCTTCATTCAAATTCTTGCTTCTTGCAATCTTTTTATTTCAGCAGGAGTGGCAGCCGGTGGGAGTCCTGCATGAAGGCCCCTTCCACAGCACTTTCCTTTTAAAGTTGAGTATTCACAGCTAGGATTTGGAAGGAAAGGGGCAGCCAAACAGAACTGTGAAATGAGCAGAATTGAGAGGCAAGAGGTCTGTGCAACAGGCATTTGTGTCTGTTTTCTTTTTGCCAGTGATGTTTGGAGGGGAAGTAAACCAAGCCCCTTGTGATCCTTTCTGCCCTGTGTGCTACCCAACAGCTGCACAACTCCGCTGTGATTGGGGCTGCACAGGGCTGGCAAATGCCCTGTGCTCTGCTCCCACTCGATATCACAGCATTGGGATGGGCAGGTTATATCCATGGAAAATTAAAGAACAAGAATTAAAGCAATTTAAATCAAAGAGGCCAGTCCTAGGGCTCCCTGCTGATGTAGCAGAGTTGATTTTTCACTACTGTGTGAAATACAGGAAGAGACATAAGCCACAATGTATTGTTAGAAATCTCACTGGCCTTTTTAGCACAGGCTAGTTCTTCCATCCTCACTTCATCAAAGAATCAGTGAGTCTTCACAGAAGCTGATTTTCTCCCCTGTGATACAGGGGAGATGTCCTCCCCACTGCCCCATCTTTATCTCTTTTAGAAAATTGAGGTCATTAGGAAAAAGTTCCTCATCTGAGATAAATAAAACATACTCCTAATGACCTTGTAGGTAGGATGAAGAGGGACAAGCAAACACTGTGTCAGGAAGAGGTGAACAGATCTGTCACGCTCAGGATGACACAGTACTTCTGTATGTCAACACAAACTGCAAAGCTGTAGCTGATACTGCACAAGTTAATACCCAAGCACACTACAATTATCTTTTTTCTTTAAAACAACAATATGTGAGGCTTTCTTCAGGGCAGAACTCTGAGCCTCAGGGAAACCCAAATAACTTTCTATTCCGTGAGACTCCCATGGCCCAATTTAAGCTGCTGCTGCTGCTGCAGGGTAGAAGGGCTAACTTCTGAGCTCGCATAAATTTCTATAGTAAACACACTATGACAAGTCATTCCAAATTAATTTCTTCCTTTGCCAAGCTGAATTTGCTGGGTTATGTGCTAAAATCTTGTTTCTTGCTTTGTCCTGAAACATTGTGGTGCATAATAAACACCAAGTCTCAAAAGGCTATTTTACTGGTAATTTCAGGCAATGAAATATATTACATACGTATTCATGTTACATGCAAAACACTCTGTATCTGGAGCACAGCCTTCTCCAAATGCAGAGTGTTCATCTTGTGAAATCTGTCACCATTTATGGAATGCAAAAGTTGCACTGACAAATGCTTTTTACTATCAGACATAAAATGTGTTTGTTATTGTACTGACCTTGGGAGACAAATAGGGAAGCTTTGTCCTTACCCTGCAAGACAGCCACAGCAGCTGGCTACGCTTTAGGACAGGCCAGACTAAAATAGGTCTGTCCATGTGAAAGGCTGATAGAAGAACCCTGGAAATTCTGCAAGTTGAGTGCCATTAATAGACCCCGAAATAAGTAATATCTCTGAAAATGAATCTCAAATCAATGATTTAATCTACAATTCACTGATCCACAGATATGACAACAATCTATTTTTTTTTAAACAGCTATTGTGATTGCTCACTGTCTCACCCCATAAAAAGCCCCAAACCTACTCTTTTTATAAAGTGAACTGGGGCAGGAGGTGTGTTTGAGCTCCGCCCTGTCCTCTGGAGGGACACTATGTAGCCAGGGCAGCACGGCCTTCTAATCACTTACATTTGGTAATTACCACCACAGAAGAACAGCCAGCAAATATAGAGGGGATGAAGCAATGTAACTATTCCCAGGGACCCAAAAAATAGCTATGTTCCAAGTAGAGCAATTTCTAAGTACAGTGAAGTGTTACTTTGAGCATGGATAAGAAAAATAATAGGTAGAATGAGAGGTGATTTTCAAGCTGAACCTCTCTTGAAATATTCTCTCATATGCGGTTATTACTCCACAGTAATGCTTCTTTTAGGGCAATATTTTACACCAATGTTACCATCTCCATGGCACCACAGACAGGAAGGCTTTCTAAGCACACAATTTCTCTCACACTCAGTTTAGGAGCTTTTCCATTTTTTTTATGCTTTTACACTGCACCACTGACTTGAGATATTTGATCCAGAATAATGATAATGCTTTGCTTTTCTTCATTACAGCCCTTACTCAACCTCCTTTACAAATGTCACTTGGGAGTGCCAGGGCCTTGGGAGGCAGAAAGCCCAGCCGAAACTTGCCTGTGAGTACCTGGCAACGGGAGGACCTGGAGACAGATGCACATGATCCTTCTCTCAGTTGAGAGGCAGCTCAGGTCGACATGACTCTAAACTTTGGAGATGATCTGCCTGCTAAGCTACAGCACATTTATGATTTGCGGGTTTTGAGTTTGACTTGGCTTCATTTTTTAACTTTTGCGTTTGGCAGCTGACGGCTATTAACTGTCACACTCCAATAACCAGGGGGTAGTTAGAACAGCATTAAATATTTGCACTGTGCAGCAATGCCATACTTCATCTCAGCACACATGAATCCTGTGCTCTTTTCACACTGGAAGAAAACCCACCTTATTGCTATTCAAATCTATCCGTCTCTCTTCCCATACTGCCATTACACATGCAAGGCTCGTCAGTGTCACTGACACAAAAAACCCCTCATGCTTTATGCCAACACCAGTGACACCTGAAAAAAACCCCAGACACAAAAGAATTACTGGTTTTTAAGAATTTTGTTTATTTGGCCTTCATTTTCTAATAAGGTCACTTATTCCATGTCTTCATAAAAGTATTTCTCCTGCCCTATGCAAGGCTGCATATTTTCTTTCACAGGAGCAACTTATAGATAATTCTATATGAAAAGTGGGTTCTGGTAACTGAGATTTGTCCATTTTGTATGTCCCTGGTAAATTATGAAGCTTTGTTTTGAAGACAATTTTTTCCCCTCCTCATCTAAACTGCCATTTTGAGTCTAATCTTTTAGGAAATATCCTACATAGGCACTCCTTGTGGTCTGCTTTTAAAAAAGCAAAATTTATTTTGGCCTCTGCAGGAAGCATTTAAAGCACATAATGAATAATGTTTGACACAGGAGTCAGTTAGCAGTCATTTTAGATTAATAACACTGCCCAGAAAAAAACCTTGCAGGGGATTAGACCAAGGGAAAGATGCTTAGGCAATAACCTCTGAGCCAGCTGGTTGCTGAACTATTCACAATAGACATAACTATCTCTGAAGGTCTTAAGTGTGAGAATTATCTCTGGGAAGAGAACAATGAGTTACTGAGATATAAAACAATAGTCTCATGCTCTAACATAAGCAGTTAGCACTGCACATGTTCTCTTCTCAGTTAATCTGCAAGACTTTCAGACAGTAGCAGTTGGTGCCCAAATTAAGACTTCCTCTTTCCCTTTGATCTTATGTAAAAACTAATGAATTGTATAATCTCCAACACCTCTGAAATCCCACTGGTTAAAGGAAAACTCTCCCCACCTTTCCCATGCCTGTCTCAATTCGCTAAATGGGAGCTATATTTAACAGCAGGCCAATCACATGATCACTGAAAAGGAACAGCACAAGGATCTGTAATCCTAATGCTCTGGAGCTGTGATTGCTATAAATCCTTTGCAGAATGATTTCTTTTAAATCCCAAACATGTCATCACACTTTTAATTAACATTTCTTTATGAAAACTGTGGATAAGACCCTTTAAATTAAAGATTGTTCCCAGACTTGTCATCTTAAAGCAGAGTGCATTCCTATTGTCATTTTCATGTAGCATATTTTATTTCACTTTCATATAAGTAAAGCTTTTTACTTCTCCTTTCCCCTCCTTTGCCTCTCCTATCTGAAGCCTCACATGAGTAGTAACATCTAGCACTATTTTTCAAGGGTAAACAAATAGCCCCACATTAGTTCATACACAAAACAGAGCATTCAAATATTCAAAAAACCAGCAATGAGCACAGGCAGAGATATGGCTGATACTGCCCTACTTGAATTATTCTTTCCACTTTCACTTCTCAAGTTTACCATCTAATTGAGCTTATCATCTTTACAGATAGAAAGAGATTGAGAGAGGAAAGTGATTTGCCCAAAGTTACACAGTGGATCACCTGCAGAAACAGAAGCACAGCCTTTATTTCTTGATTCTTGCTCATCATTCTGTTCAGCTATTTAGCATGTGGAATACTGGGCCTGTTTCCTTGTCTGTTAATCTGAGCAGCATTGCTACCAACTTAGTATTAAAACAAGCCTAAAATGCTCAATGCTGGGCTCAGGAGATGCAGTTCTATTTCCAGCAAAAGGAAAGTTTTATACAAGTGAGGGATGCTTTGGCTGTTGGCTAGTGGGAAGTGGATTTCCAATATTTGTTTTCCTGACAGTAACCCAGGTAAAAACACTGTGTTTGAATAATGGCTCCAGTTCAGTGACAGGGTCACTTCTGTTATCCCATCTGGGATTTGAGAAGTGGCACACATCACTGGCAGAAGGAAGGAAGGAAGGAAGGTTTCAGAAAGCCCAGTTTTCTAACACACCTCTGCATGGAATAAGCTGGAAGACAGAGAAAGACTATTTGTGAGAGAGAATACTACGGGTGACAACATTATCTATTATATAGATAAACCCCTCCTTCAGCAGTAAGAAGGAGGAATAGGAATATAGACCCTGCAAAAATTCCAGAATGAACTCTTCAGGCAATCTGACAGCACAACCTGAAATTATTTAGCGTGATTTAGCAATCCGTTTCTAAGTATCTATATAGCACCCAAAAATATCCATTGACAGATATTGGAGAAATAATGAATGGTTAAATAGAGCAGGTCAGACTCTGATGCCCTTCTATGAAGTGGGTAGTCGTTTATTCCTCAGCTGCTCCCACTGGCCTCAAATTATGTTTTGTAGCTGATACTCAAAGCCAAATGTCAGGAGCCCAAGCTCATTGAACAGATCAGTGGAAAAGTCAGAACAGAACCTCTGACTTGACTCTCTTGCATCAGGAAGGAAGGAGGGAAGGAAGGAAGGAAGGAAGGAAAAAAGGAAGCAAGGAATTGTCTCTGCAATGTTACGACTACTTGCCTTTAAATATCCTCCTTTTCTTCACAGTATACAAGTGTCTTGTAGTTTCATTGGTAAGATAAACAATGTTTACATACTTATATTCATTTTAAATCAGCCATAATTATCAGGCCGGGACATTGGTAAATTTGTTTCAAAAGGAATGGAAAGTGTCATGGGTAGAGCAAGAGGAACAGCAAATTTAACCACCAAACCATTGGGGTTTTCCTTACTGACAGGCAAATTCATGCAGTAAAAGTGGTGTGGCATATGTGACCATATATTAAAAGCAGGGACTGCAACACATCCATCTTCAGCCTGTCAATTTCTCTTGATTAAAACATATCACATGGATACATCAAGTTAAGAAATTAGAAATTAACTATGATGTGTAAAAAAAAAATCACATTCTTCTGATCAACCCATAAATCCTGAAGACCATGCACATTGCAGACTCCTAGTTTTGTTTCCCATTCTATTTTCACTCTAACATATTAATTTCTCTTCCTCTCACCTATGCTAGAACGTGAGAAATGTACAGCCCAAAGCTCTTTCGAGAGTGGCACTATGATGAAACCAGACCAGTCTTACTTGCACAGAGCTGTACACGAGCAGGTTGGCAGAGAGACATGGCTGTACACGGAGCCTTTCCCAGGCAGCAGGTGTGAGCCAGAGGCCTCGCAGAGCAGGGCGCTCCCCATGCAGGGCCCTGTGCTCGCTCCCCATGCAGGGCCCTGTGCTCACTCACCGTGCAGGGCCCTGTGCTCGCACCCCATGCAGGGCCCTGTGCTCGCTCACCGTGCAGGGCCCTGTGCTCGCTCCCCATGCAGGGCCCTGTGCTCGCTCACCGTGCAGGGCCCCTGTGCTCGCAGCGCTGCTACGGAGTGCAACTCAGAGCCACGGAGCCGTGAGGATGTGCAGAAGGAGGATGCTGGCTGATGCACTTGCAGGAATTCACACCAGGTGATCTCCAAGATGACAGAGCCTGTGTCCAACGTGTCAGACTGGACAGTGACCAACAAGGGAATTGAGATCTCAGCCTTGATTCCTCCCCATGCTCTTTGCAATAGATAAACTGCAATAACAGCATTCAATTCCCGTGTGTCCTTTCTTCCATCCTGGGCAGTAAAGTGTGAAGCCTTCACTGACTTAACATTCTTTGGTGAATCTTAGCCTTTAATTTTTCATCTCTTCTGTGGTACAAATACCAACTTGATGTTCCTTCTCTTCCTTACTGCTGAGATCACCCTTGAACACCCACCTGGACACTGAAAGTAACGTATAAAACATTGAGATTTAGCATGCACTGTGGGTTAGACGCCCATGTCTTGTTCCCGTTTCAGTAGGATACACAGAAGAAAGACAGAAACATACCAAAACAAAACTAAGAGTTACTGTATGACAATTTTTTATTTATCAGTATCAAATTACATAGCAAAGTAATGAATGCAGTGTCAGATCACCTTTTTGAATACTGTAAATACAAACAAAATCCACCATATTGCTTAATTATCCAAAGTAAATTAAAAGTTTAAAAATGTGCGTTTCAGAGATTCCATTTGGCATATCCTGTCAATATTTCCTGCATAAATATTTCTGTACCTCATTTTCATTATGTGTACCTTAATGCAGCCTCTAGAAAACACACATGGAGGAGATAGGACCTATCTGTATGCTTATTTTCATCACCAACTCATGCACCTGCCCTGAAATCACTGAAAGTACCTATCTGCTAGCTCACCTGACAGATGAAAGTGACTGTACCTATAGACCTAGAGATGTACTGACAAATAAAAGTGGCCAGACCCAAAGCTACTGCCATCACTGCAAGACGGCTTGAATGCAAGATATCACAGGTGTGGATTGGGTCTTTAAATTACTGACAAAACAGTAATGTATTTTCATGGAAGCTGGACTATCTGATAGCCAGATCTTGTACACTCCAATATGTATGGAAATTCCTGGGACATTTACACCACTTTTTACACAGGACTGACTCTACTAGACAGATAGAACAACTCCCTGTTTATAAGGTTAAGTTATGAATAAAATCAGGTCTGTTGATTTCATGTAAGTTGAATAGGATTTGGCCACAGCTGGATACAAACTAGATAATTCAACAGAAGTATTTTAATGGTGTTAATCAGCACTGTCATTTAAATGGGACTTCCTTGGAAACTGTGTAAATAGAACACTTTTTCCTGATGGATGAGATAATAAGCTTCACTTAGCACTGCTCCCAAAAGTTAAGACTACTGAGACGTGGTAGATGTACGAAATGGAAAACACCACAGAAATACATATTTTGTTTAGAATACAATGAACAGAAGTACAGAAGCGTTGATGCAGGTACTGGAAAGGTAAGGAAAGGGAAGGAGGAAAAATTTAGGCAGCAATCCCATGGCAACACAGAAGTTACTCTTGATCCCTCCAATTCACCACTATCAGTGGAAGTCAGGCTTCTCTGGGAAGGTGCAACCTGAACGCTTGATAATTACGCTGGCTGCGTAATGTCCAGCCCGGATGCACTCAGTCACCGGCCGGTCATAGACGAGCTGGGACAGAAAGCCTAGGGGACACAGTGGGAGAGAAAGAGAAGGAAGAAAATGGTCAGATTAGTTTTTTGAGTGTATCAGTTTGCTACAGGGCAAAGCACTGAACTACTGGCCTGCCTGTATGTACCCCTGCAGCCCGGCCAGCTTAAACTGAGAATCGCAGTGGCTGGAGTGGTGCTGCTGCTATTTCTTTGTGAAGTCTCCATTTGGTGGCTTCCAGTAAATTAAAGATTATCAAGACTGATCATTATTAGTGTACTCAAAATGATTTTAACAGAATTCCTGCTCTCTTTGTTATAGAGATAACCCCTATTCCTCAAAGAACATTTTAAAAACAAAGAAGCAGTTTTCACTGCTGCAGAGAGTTCCTTCTGCTCTTACTGGCTACAGCTACACCTCCAACACAGCTGTGTGCAAGCTTTTCTCCAAAAAAGAGAAAGACACATAATAGAGAAGCATTATATTCAGAGTTACAGGTGCTCACAGTGCAAAGAAGGTGAAAAATTTTTACCTGATGAGGAAAGTTAGATGACATCTGTTGCCTTTGATAATGCGACGGTTAATCTAAAACTTCAGCAACAGTAGGCACCCCTGAGCAAGTGCAGACACCTCCCTGAACAGCAAACTGTGCAGAGAACCAGGCGTCTCTCAGAACCGGGGCACGCGGCTCATGGCTTCAGCTGCCACAGCCTGGCATGCACAGCTTGGAAAGCCAGGAACCACCAGGAGCTGAGTGCTTTGAAAACCTGAGCACCTCCTAAATGAACAGAGGTAGGCAGTCCTAAAAAGGTGCTTGGAGAAGTTTAGTACAAGCAGTACCAGAAATTTTATGGACTGAATCCCTCATTTCTGAAGCATTTTGTCTTGGCTGAAGCTATTGTGATCAAAAGCATGACAGAACTTATGGCAGAGGTGAAATATGTATTTTAAATTTGGAAGAGGTTTTCAAGATGTGAGAAGTAAACTTAGTATCTTATAATTTAAAACTCCACTCTGTCATTCTAGAGGTAATATTTTATTCACTTTTATCCTGCTTTTAATATGTTTCAGATGTATCTCTCTGCCTCGTCCAATCACAGAAGGAAAGTGAGACTTGCCCAAGAAAATCAGAATTCTAGCAAGCTGAAAGATGTTCTTTTTAAAGATTTCATCCACCATTTCAAGTTTCTGTCATGCTCAGGCTTTGTGCCTTGACAGTACAAATGTAGTCTTGAAACCATGTCTCTGCTAAGTACTGTGTAAAACTCATAAGTACCAACTTCTGACATATTACAAATTTTGATTCTTAGCTGATACGTTTTGCTAGCTTGCTTTCATATTCACTTTCTCTGTTCATCTGGGTTTCTACTGGGAAAACGTTCCACATAGTATTGTGATGCTGTCATTTAACCTGTGCTCTGTTTCTAAATATTTCCTTTTGTGATACACTACAGCATAATTTTAGAAGATAATAAAAATATTTCATCCTATGCAATGATGTCTGCTCTTTGGAGATTAAATATCATGTAAAACAAGAAAAATAAGGTTAGATTAATGAAGGATAATACTGGGGAGCAAAAGACCTGTTTTCATGAATTACCAATATCTATCCTGGCTTCTTTGTCATGACTGATAGTGAAAAGAAGCCCTAACTGTTTTCTCTAAACTGCACCAAATTGGAGAAGAGTTTGAAACTACAAAATCTATAAATCAAACATTTTCATTGGAGTAGGGAGGCCATAGAGAGTAAGCAGATTAGTTAAAAAAGGAGAAAACTCATATGTTTCTGACATCAATACTTTTCTAGAGAAATGCATATTGGCTGGAATTTCACAGGTATTGACTGACACTAGCTGGGAAAAAATGACTCCTTCACCAACAAAAGGTAAGTCCATATGCATAAGTGAAGACAGGAGTTATCAATATACAAAGAATCTGAATCAGGAAGAAATTGTGCTGTAAGTGCTATCACTGATGGCAGTCAGGGATGACAGACAACACAACTGTGGCAGGATGGTCCAGCTGCAATAGCTGGGTAACAGCTGAGAAATTCAAACAGCATGCCTGGCAGAAATCAGATTGTTTCTGAATAACAAGATGAAAATGGTCTGCTCTCCATTAAATTAACATGCATTCTTAGGAGAAACTTTCTTGGATATGTGGAGGGTGTCAATCATTAAATTTAAACTGCCTGGGAGGCAGGAGCTTGCCAGTGTGCTTCTGGGTGGTTAAAACTTGAGAGCAAGTTGTAACCATATGTAAAATGAGGCTGTTAAGACAGTCCATTTCTGACTCACTAAGTATGAAGATGCACTAGGCAGGTCTCCAAAGGCAAACATGGGGCTAGGTTTTGTGCAGAGCATGAATTCAGGGAGAGGTTTATACAAGAAAGAACAACTATCCTCTTCATTTATGATCAAGGCACCAAACATACATGAAGATCAGAAAATCCACAGAGCAAAGGACCATAAAACATGAATTACTTCTCAATACCAACTAGACTGACAGTATCATCACCTCCCAGGCTCACTGTAGTTTCAAGTTAGTATGAGTCTTCTGACTTCAGTGAAGCTACTTATTTATTCTGATCTAAGGGAAAGCAGAGTCAGGTGAAAAAACACCTTGTTCTAATTGGGGATAGAAATGAGAGATCTCTGTGATTTTAGAGTGTTGCAGAAATGACATTAAGTACAGCTGTCATATATGAGATATGTAGAAACTGCAGTGGGGAGTTCGCCCTCAAACCATTCTCTTGTCTGCTGAGTTTCTCTTAAAAGGTATGTGTTTCATAGATGAAATGGAAATAGCAGTATTTGACACAATATCGCATCGAATGACAATACAAACACACATATCACAAACAGAACTACATCACATGGTAAGACTAGGCAGTTGGCAAAGCAGACCCCGAGGGAACACCAGAAAGCAGTGTTGTTTGAGCAGAGAAGCAAAGAGCTCTATCAGGTTGGCTGCCTTAGCTGCAGAATGTCCTTTTTAGTTAATGCAGTAAAAAGCAACATGGTCAGAATGTAATTCAGAGTTTGCCTCCCCCAGTGTATAAGGCATGGTGATGCAAAACCCCATGAGTCATACTCTCAAGGCATCGATTCAGATCTGAGCTCCAGCTGAAGAAGTTACTCCCCCATCTGTTTTTCACCATGCTGCCTTGCTGCTGGTATAACCTGATACTGTGTCAAAATGAGCCAGATCAGTTTAAACAGTAGCTGTTGAGCAGGGGATCTTTGCTAATGCAGCTGATTGAAACTGAAGTGGGGTAGTGAGCACTCAAACAGCTCGACCAGTGAGCAGGGCGGCAGAGGGAAGATGAGAAGCAGTTGAAGGCTGTAATCTCTTAAGGTGCTATGATTGGAAATGCAAGAAGATAAGTGAACATGGCTTCAGACTTACTTCACACCCTCCCTACAACTTCAGAGACCAAAAGGGCAGGATTGAACTCTGATCCTGTATTACAGGCCTGGGACCATGGACCTAGATCATCCCAGCACATACTAACGTAGCTCAGCATCTACTTCATTTCTTTGTGGTCTGAACTGGTCCCTGGCTATCACTGCAATGGAGTGCAGAAAGCAGCAGTAAACTTTGGCTACACCAGACAGCCTCACTTCAAGTATTTTACCAAAACAACTTCAGGCAATATTGTTTATCATGTTCTAACTGCAGCTGTCCTGCAGCAGCATTTCTGCACTGCTGGAGCTGTGGATGGTGTTGCAAGCATTGGGCACCACTCTCATCACACCAGAACACAAAGGCAAGAGCCAAACTCGAGGCTTTCCCGTCTGCCTCCTGCCCCATTATCCAACATGCCAACTGTTGATAGAGAAAGGGAAAAGGCAGTTGCAGGATGTCTAGCAAGCCACCTTGATACAATGAGCCATCTTGGTAAGCTTTCAGAGTAGACTGGGTTACCTTTTGCCCTTCACAGGCATGGACAGCCAAGCAACCACCTTGCACCTACTAATGGTGAGAACTTCTTTGGAACTGGGTCTAATTAATTCCACTTATCTTCCTAGAAAAAAGACAACTTTGCTTCAAAAGTTGCTTTAAACCTTGGAGTGGTACAAAATGTATTTGCATTCTCAGATGATAGAAGTGATTATAACATACCAATAGCTATTTTCGGCCCTTCTTTCTTTTCTGCTCAGGAGGAAAAAAGTGACTCTGGAATCACTTTGCTCTGAAAAGTGTACCTGAAATAAGTATACCTGAGTTAATCTTTATTATCTCCAGCTTCCTTACTACATATTCTCAAATAAAATGTTTGTAATTGTTAGGTCTGCAAACAGAATGAGAGATGGAAAAGTGAAGTTGCTTTGTTCCTTTTTGTGCTCCCCACCAAAGGGAAAGTCCTGCAGGCCAAGTGCCAGAAGTGGTGCTTGAGCCTCAGAGCCTGACCCAAACTGAGGCTCTCACCAAAACCAACTCAAATCTCTTTGGGGATGTCAGTGTAAGTTTGAAAAGACACAGCAAGACAGTCCACTGACTGACACAAAAGGTGTTGTCTTCAATTTGTTACTCCTTAGAGTTGAGTAGAACTTAAACTTCATTAAAGGAGAATCAAGTTGATTTTCTAGCAAAACAGATATTTCAGGGGCAATTTCACTGAAATCAGTGATTTCTTTGAAAGTTTTATTTCCAGATTATTAGTAGTAATTCTGAATGAACACTTAGAACTAGTGCAGTTGGGCAGGAATGTGGGAGTCCGATAGTGGAGATTTAAAACAGTTCTGGTCTGCTCCAGTAATGGTTTAACAACACTTAAAAACAGCTCATATTGAAGCCAAATGTTTCATTTCAAATTGTACACTTGACAATTAATTTTAATGACTGTTAATTACTAATGCTGGCTGAAAATCCATTTATAGCCTCTGACACCCAGCTCCCCCACTACTTGTCTTTCTGCAGTTTCTCTCACACTTCCAACCCTTATAAAATGCTCATGGCAAAATTAGTTTTTTTTTTTTAATGCAAGAGAGAAAAGCTGGAAAAATCCAATTATCAAATGCATCAATTATAAACAACTACAAGCTGACCCTGAGTCAGAGCCTCTCAAAACCTTTTTGCTATGTGATGTTCCCAGACAATTCTGCTTCCAGATGAACCCTGAAGTATATAACCTATGCTAGCCAGGCCATTCACCATCAAAATTGTTCAGTCACAAAAAGGATCCTGACCAGCTTAGCTGACTCCTCTTTTTTGCATTTAAAATTTCTACAGCCTAATTTGTGAACTACACTTTTAAAAATGGTGTTATTCCACCATGGGGACAGCTGCAAGCACCTTTTCACACTCTTGTTCATATACAGAATTTATCACTTGCTGGGATGCTCATCTATTTTTATGTGATCCCACTAGATTTCCAGGTCAGGAGTGTGGGAAGATGCAGTTTTCAAGAAACATTATCCAGTCAATGCCTTGTAGCTGATATGACTGGGGCTTTTTTTGTGGTCTTTTAGCACTGTTGGAGCAAGGTAATGCTGTAGCATGAGCCTGGTCAGCAGTAATCAGGTGGTTGGCAATGCTGCTGCCAAGAGCCAAGCAGCCACCCTAGATTGTGTAAAAGATGTTGGCATCAGTCGGTTCTGCAGTACAGCCGCTGAATGACCGTACGTCAACATGCTGAGGTTTCTCCTTTTTTAATTTTGTGGCAGATGGTGGATATTACAGCCAAGAACTGTGGTAAGCCAGAGGCCCTGCCCATTGCTATCAAACCAAATGTTGGCTATTCTAAATGGAAACGCTTTTGATTAAGGGTGGGATTTGGCTTCTGTTTTCATGTCTTTTGGCACTGTGGTCTGACACATCAGACTTACAGTATATAAGACAAATTAAATGTAAGCATCTTCAAGCACTCTATATTTCTTTCAACCTTTAAGTACTTTAGCACCTTCTTTCTCAAAATTTACTGTAAGAATGATGCCATACATGCATATATATGTTATTAACTACAAATGTATATGCATAGAAACATGTGTATTTTTCTCTCTTTTAAAATGAAATGGCTCTGTGCTTATACAGAACCGTAGTGCCAGGCTAATTACAATTGAGAGAAAAAAGGTTACCAACCCTTCAGTAAAAATGGTCATTTAAGATGTACATCTAACAAGTGGCAACCTTGAAATTTCTCGCTGGAAAGAGCATTAGAAAATCCTTCCTGACTATACCACTGGAGGAAAGTTTTAATAAAAACTAATTAAACTACAAAAATCTCAAGTGGTTAACTGATTTTAGGGGCTAAATTTCTAGCAATTCTAATTATCCTCTTGTGGCTTCACTTAGTGTTTCACAACCATGACAGATGACAATGAAAAACTGCAGTTAAATTCATCCTCCCTGACACCATGCTAAGCACTAGCTTCTCCCTCTCCAAGTAAAATCAATACCATGTTTGAGTAAACACGTTTACAGCTTTATTAGGATGTCTTGCTTGTTCTGTAACAGCGACTTGAAGCTGTGGTAGCAAATTGACTCAACTCAGTTAAACCTAGAGAGCTGAGTAAGAGGCTCATCGATAAGGTTGTTATATAAATAAACTGCAGGAGACCAGAAAGCTGGAACAAACAGCTTGGTAAATGTCAATATTTTTACTTCCAGAGAATGACAAAACCATGAGATCACGACTAAAATGTTTCAGAAGTCTATACCTACTTTATTTACAAAATGGTCACATGCTAAAAGCATTTCACTGCCTGTGTACAAGAAACTTCTTATTTTACAATCAGCAGCCTGAATACTAAACCAAGCACATCTTAAGAAATGCAGTAATATTGGTATCGCTATGCGTATCCCTCTTGTTTTCTTCCTATTTATGGATACATTTTCAATGTACTGAATTTCTGTAAGGATCACTCAGATCAGTACATATTTCTCAGTCTGAGGTTACACAGTCATTTATGGACACACGCATATAATACAACTTTGCATTTACTAGACAACTATGAATAAGTGAAAGGAGTGTTTTCAGTTTAGCAGCCTTTTCCTGGGATGGAGAGGAGGTGTTGAATACACAAAACAAAAAATAATGCAGTCTCTAAAGCTTTAAAGCATTACATGTGGAAAATGTTAATGAAAGATTTCTGCAGAAATGTGACAATAAAAAAAAGAAATAAAACTTCATTACATCCCTATTATTACATTAGGAATCAGTTACTCAAGGCTGAATAATTTCATTGCATTGCACATGACTGCCACTGTTTGGCTCTACTGGGCCAGCCCACTGCAGCTCAGAGAACAAGGTGTCATCCCAGTTCCCAGGGCCTGTATGTGCCCAGGCCCACCAGAGACTCCCTCTAAGGAAGATCAGCAGTCTCATTTCTCTGATGTGTTCATTCAAGTAGGAATGGTGTATGCAGCTCTGTGGTGGTTTGTTCCTGCAGGCTGTGTCATGGATTGAGAAAACAGACCCTGAGGTGAAGCCTGCTTAGATTGGTGTGAGATTTTCTATCACTGTCCTGTGTCTTGATCACATACTGTCCACTTTCTGAGAGGGAACAGCTCAAAGCTGGAGCTTTGTTATATTTTGTTATAAATATAAGAAGTATTTTATACTCTGACAACCTTCCACATTAATCATCCTCAGAGGACTCTATTTATAACCTGTTGCATATCACTTGTATTAAATTCTCCAGCACATCTTACTGTCCAAGAAAAGAACCATTCTAGTCTATAATATGCTCCAAGAAAGATGTGATAGAGGAAAATGCTAACAAAGTTATAACTTCTCATGGTTTGGTCTTATTTTTCATTTTTAAGTCCACATGATGAGCTCTGGGAAATTTCCTTTAGGATCAGAATCTGGTTGCCTTAGGCTTGTCTCCAGCAGCCTCCAGGGGAAACATTTGATTAAAAAAAACCCCTCCAAGCTTACAACGAGTATCCAAGGCACTGCATGTGCCAAACCAGAAACAGGTATTTTCAATGGAAGTATCCTCTCTATTTGAAAAAAAATACTTTCCAGGCTGATATTTCTCTTTGTTTTTCCTAAAAGCATTTCCTAGAAGTGGTCTTCAAAATCTAAAATTCTTAGTAATTTTTGAGACAGAAGAGTGAAATAAGCTTTCCTTTGTTAGTATCTGTGGAAAGTTTCTGAGCCTCAAACCAGATCTGTTGTATTGACACTAAATGGTGCTGATTACTACATCTACTGCTTTGAATAAAAGGAAGAGAACCACACTAATTTACTATAGATACAATGAAGTTCTAAGGATAATAAAATGGAATAATATGTCCTACCCTCTACTCAGTTTTAACATATATTCAAGTGCAAAAAAGGTTACACAAATGTAACTCCATAGCCAAGATTCATATGCATGAATCTCAGGAGAGTTTTATTTGCAGGTGTGCTTCCACACAGCCAAGCCAGCAGGATGTAAAGAGAATCAAAAAGCAACACCCAGTGCAGTGGGAATAGGGGAGCCAGGCAGCCTGCGAATTTCCTGACTTTTGTGGGCTCGAACAGCCTACCCCAGCATTACAGTCATAATGCTCCTATTTCAATACAGTGACACTTAATATCTTCTGCCCCTTTAAATATCTGTTATGGATTGAGACCAAGTTCTAGATTGATAGCAAAAATTTACTGATTACCAATAACAGTAAAGTCCCTTTCCACTGGGACAGAGATCAGTGTCAAATCAACCTACCAAGCACTGCTACTACCACTGCTTTTAACTGGGGCCACGTTTTTTCTTCTAATTCCTTTTTACTGCCATCTTGCATCTTCCCCTTCAAGTACGAGCCCATTGCAGTGTGGGGGAAGTGAACAAATTCTGGGAGACTTCACCATGCTGTTATATAACAGAGGAGCTGTAAGTGAGAGAGGACCCAGCTTGTGAACATCATGGCCTCAGAAATGTCCTTATGGTCACTGTGTCCATGTCCTTAGCACCCACCGAGGCATGTTAGATGTCAAAGAGACAATATATTTCAGTGCATTTTTATATTTCACTGTGTGGTGCTTTATCTCTGCAAATATAGCATCAGCTTAATCTGACACATCATTTCTTAGGGGACTATATCCTGCCCTGATTCCCAGGGGAATGTTCTTGATGATCCAATCTGACGAGTGCCTCTGTCTCTATTCAGAATACATTAAAATAACACAAAAATATTGCCAACAGTCTGCAAGCAAGGTAATAGTAACTCATTAAAGTAATTTCTAACCTTCCACATGAACATTTTCTTTATCATTACATGATTTTCTAACACACGACACATTAACATAAAATGAAATGTTATGAGGGTAGGCATAGTAGGCATGACAAAGTATTTTAAACGGTGATGATTTGCTTTGAGGCGTTAAGTCAATTTGTAATTGTCCTATAGCTATTACAGCAAAAATTGGAACTTTGTAATTGGTTTTGGAAATCTATTTTTAACACAAGTAGGTTTGTTTTTTAAAGCGTAGACAACCTATTTGACGTTTATTTTTCACAAAACCTGTCCAGAATGTCACTGAATTTATGGTGAGGTAAATTAGGCCTTTTAAAAGCCAATTTTGCAAAATATTAATCCTCTTGCTGTGTACTGAGGCTCCCTTAACACTGACGGTGTCACTGACAGGAAGAGAGACATAGAGGCTAAAGGAATCAGGTCCTGCTTCAGCCTAATTAGAAACTTCTAAGGATTTTTTAATTCCAGAAACTGATCCTTTTAAGTGGATCTTTTGCTTCTACATGTTATTTAAGAAATGATGGCAAGTACACTATGTTTTGCCTTACTTTTATTCTACTCTTTTTTCTAGATTGCCTTTAAATGGAACAGGTGAAAATGTGAATTACTATATTTACATTACTGTGTTCTAAGAATACATATGTAATGAAATTAGGAGGAACAGTTAGAGACCAAGAGAAGGCTAGCAATTAAAACAACGAAAACAGTATAATCACAATTATACTTGGACAACACATGCAAACAGGTTTGTGTATAATATCAGCACAGAAGAGGGTATTCTTTCCAAAGAAATAATTTTGAATAGAAATTGGTAAACAAAGAAGTAGGGAATTAAAAAGAAAACAGAAATATTCCATGTTTTTTTTCTGAGTGATATCTATTTTCATGGTTTTGTTAAAGTAGCTATAACTCAAACTGTGGCAAATTTCAAAAAGGAGCAATACTAATGTTGAAATTACTAACAACTGGCTACACTATTGATCAGAATAATGATGTGCCTCTAGCTGAGACTGAGAAAAAAATCAACTGGGAACATATAATCTGGTCATTTTCTAGTTTGTAGAAGGTCAGTTACAGAGACAACGTGGTCATCTAACAGCCTGGGTTATGTGGGATGTTTATTTGACAGAGTTCCGAATGCCATCAGAACACAGGGGTGGTAAGTCATGGACATGTTGACAGGTTATCCCCTAGCAAGCAAAGATTGATGCCCTCTCTGCAGCTCAGCTATTATACTCCTGTATGCTGTTTATAAACCAGGAGTAGTAAAGATGGCAAAATGGGCTGTCAGTCAAAAGTGCTGATGACACCAAGTAAGTATTTTTATTTCAAAGCTTCCTACCTCATCTGCCATGATCTCAGTAACAACAGGATTGCTCAGAGGCAATTAGCCACCAATGTTGTAGAAATGAAAACTAAGAGAGTGCTGCTTTCTGATATAACAGTTATCTTAACTTCAAAGAAAAGCCAGAATAATTCAAAGGAGTATCCCCTCTCTCTTTGCTGGTGAAGATAAATTTTGTAGCAAAAATCAGCCATTACAAGTTACATGCACACACACATTGATATCACCGTATCATTTAATTGATATCACCAAAAAAATATCCCTTTCTCCAGCTGGCAAGTAGCTCTGCATCTCAGAGCTCTGGTGTTATCAGAAAGGAGTACTTCACAGCAGTAACATTTTGTCCACTTACTTCTCTCTATTAAATGCGATTAAAAAATGCTAGCAACTTCCCAAGGTATCTTCAACAAGTGTAAAAACCTTACAAAAATGAAAGACTGCTATAAGCGGATGAAGTAGCTTCTGATATCACGCTCCTGCTGTTCAGTAAAGAACTGTTCTGAGCTCCTTGTACTTTTTATTGCAACAAATCTAGAATGTTCTAGGAGTGGTGAATACTGGAGAGAGAGCAGCCTTTACAGCACAGATTTATACAGAGAGGAAAATACAACAAATAAGAGAAATATTAATTTTTAGTGTAAACAGATTCTTCCCCAGTCTTCAAGAGCCCTAGAAATCCATTAAGTAACTTTCTTTTTAATATAGTCACAAGCCTACCGATAATTTAGTGTTCTGAAAAACCATTCAAATCCGTCTCTGCTGAAGGCATTATCAGATCTTTTTGCATGTTTAGCACTCCTGGAATAGCCATATAGGAACTACTCATAAGAGCTTATTCCAATTCTCACATGTGCACATGCCTCTAGCCCCACAATGCTTGCACAAGAAACACATAAGGGACTTATTAGACAGAGTCATAAGCACAGTCCCCCTTTGCCCTGGAGCAGATTTATTGCAAGAAGATGGAATTCCCACTCTTTGAGCTTCATTTTTTAATTCAGCCAGCTCCTACTCTGGAGCCGCCAACACTGCCCTCTGAAGATGACAGAGTCTGTATTTCCAGAGAAGCAGGAACTGGCACCTGGGAACTTAATACCGTTAGGATTAAAATTCATAGGACCATAACACAAGTTAGGTGGGAAGGGACCTCTTTAGGTCACTTGCTCCAGCCCCTGGCTTAAGGCAAGGTCAACTCAGATGATGTGAAAATCCCATCAAGATGATTGTGTTATTTCAAAAATCACTGGATTCCTTCCATAAATGATGGGCGCTACAGAACAACAGCATAAGAATTATTATACTAGTTTCAATTATGCTTCCATTTTTATCAATATTATACCTGTTTAAATCTACCAGCTTCAGCCAAGGTATTCCAAAGCAATCCTACTGTGTTCAGAAGACAGAACCAGACCTTTATTCCAAGTGGTTTCTGAATTGAACACTTAATAGTAGAGGAGTAACGATGACCAATTATTCTGTGCACTCTGTATTCTTTGTGAACTTGTATTTTTATTTCTTGTACTGTGGTTTTATAGATACACATACAGGTATATGCAATATATCTTTGAAATATTCAAAGAATGTTTCACATGAAATACAGTACTTCAATATTTCAATAATGTAGAAGTATATAAAATATTACTTAGTTCTGAAATCAAAGCTGGATGTCACTCTATCGAAAATCATTTGCATTTACCTCATGAACAGAGGCTAAAATTTGAACAATGTGAGAACCTTCAGGCAAACTCCTACAAGTCCAAGGTCTTCATTTAATTTGTAGAGACATTTAGATTAAGATGGAAAAATAATACTTGGAATCAACCTCTCTATTAAGATGAGGAAATGGCTTTACTGAGACAGTTTGGCTCAAACAGAATCAGAAGGAGGGAAGTATCTTTGGTAAGCCCTGTGGGCCCTAAAGAGGAGGAAAGGATGCCATGAGGCCCACTCACACAAGGACACATAAAAGAGGATGACTCCTCTTTTGCTGCTCTCCCTGTCTCTATGAGAGTAGTTGTCTGATAGCTGAAACAGGAGTTGACCATCTCATAAGGCTCATGCTGGGCTTCACAAGAAAGAGAAAGAGAGAAAACTGTTTATTCTGTAAGAACGTGCACCAAAAAATTGTGACTGTAGCTTTCAAACTCTAGCAGCAGCTTTATGAGATTCCCCAGCACATGAAAGCTGCCAATGCCATTTTTAAATTGACAGGTGGTTTGAGCCATTGACCTTCCCTTTGATACTGACAGAGGCAAATTGCTATCAGCTCCTATCTGGCACCGTACAATGCTTAATGAAGAGCTCCTTCTACCTCGGGATTTCTTTTCCTTGAGAATGGTATAACATCTTTATAGCATGGTGATAAGTAATACACACTTGCTGTGATCATTCTGTCACTGCCTTATCACGCTACCTGAAAATGATTTGTGGTTCCATCTCATACTCTAGTACTTTTCACACAGTATATGACTAAATCATAGCAGATTATTAAGTCAATATATTTATATTGATGGAACCTGAAGAAACATCGATTTTACACCTCCTCCTATTCATTTGTTATGAACTCTGTACTCAGTTCCAGTGACTAGACAGATTCTGGGGGAGAGATTTTGCAGAGAACAATAGCAGCAACTATCAGAACAGATGCTTATTGTTTTCATTAGTTACGGTGGCGATGACAAAGGAGAGTTCAAACAGAAGGCAAGCCTGCTCTGGCTAAAGAGAGCAGGATGGCATAAAGGAAAGCATACGATGGTGAAACTGTTCATATTTATTGCCATTAAGTATGCTTTGATTATCATTACTGCAATGGCTCAAACTGGGGCTAACTAGTAATAAATAAATGTTAATTTAATGAGCTCCCCCAACTCTACAAACTAAGGCTGCAATTCCATTAAGAGGACTCTTGTGGCATAAGCCATGTCAGCAAAGCTCAAGTGATTTTTCAATGTCATAAGAATCTGGAGGTGGAATTGCAACTTTAATTTATGGGTATTTCAGGGATTTTTAACCAAATATCTGGGGTACTCCCGAAAACCACAAGAGGTGCTGAGATGCTACCAAGTAAACCATCATTGCTTAAACTTGTAAAAGGTAGCAGTGTTGCTGGTAAGCAATAAAAGCAGAACTGTATTGGTGTTGCTTATAGAAGTGTTTGTAGCATAAAGTTACCTGCAGCAATTTTAAAACCCAGTTTCTTATTCATGCACTGCTCTAGCCTGAGTGGCAGATTACTTGATGCCTATGGTAAGAGGCAAGAAATTCAGAGATGTTCCTGGTGCCAAGTTAATAAAATCACATTTCAACTGAAGAATGTGGTTTATTTCTTGCTGCTAGCTGTTGGGGTGAGCTAGTTCTCTCCTTGGAGGCTGGCCGCTTCAGAAATGCTGAACTCATGAATCAACCGAGTTACAAGCGCCCAGAAACTTTGTGTCTTTAAACTTTGTCTTGACTTTAAGGTCTCAAGAGCCTTAGTAGTTAGACTGGTTCTAGTGAAAAAAAACACACAATTTTTTTTAAACTTTTATATGGAGAAACGTATGAGGGTGATTTACCAAGTTGGTATAATTATTGAGAAGAAATTTCCATACAATCTGTTGAGTTATACCTCTGTAAAAGAGTACCTCTGTGAAAGACCTTTTAAAATATGATAGAGTCTAACAAACCTGACCTTCTAATGCAAAATAAATCTTGTGTGATAGGGTTAGTTCTCATTATATCCCACGTTCCCCTACCAGCCAAACACCTGCTCCAGAAAAAAACACTGTTCAGTCATGTTAATATACTGGTTCCAGAGAAGTATGGGAAACTTTGCCATGGGAGTCTTGTTCTCTGCTGTTTCCAGGAGGGGACATTGTCACACTGAGTGAATTTTTTAGTTAAGGGATTAATTTTGAAACCTTTTACTACAAGGACACTGAAATCAAAACATTACATGTACTGTTGCCTAGGTAGTAACAACTGATAAAAACCTCAATCAAAGAAAGAAGCAGAAAAGCATTGAAGAGAATATAACTTTCCTGCTGTAAAAATTCTGTCAGGACAGTAACACTGCAGCTGGCTCAGTGCTAGACCCAATGCTAGAAGATACATGTATGTTGAGCAGTATTACTCACACTACTGCACAGGGCTTGCTGCTAAGGAGACATTCAAGAACTTCTCCTGCTCCAAACACACACTTTGAAAACACATGAAAAGTATGACACAGATAAAATACAGATATTTCCCCCAAATGAAACACAGACCAAATCAAAGCCTATCCTGTCCAGTACCCTATTGCCTACATATGGGAAGGAAAATTAAATGACTCCTTGAAGGAGGAGACCAAAGTACTCATAAGACTGGAATCAGCTGGGTATCTAGACTGTTATGAGTCTCAATTCTCCCATCTGGACTAAACTAAGGAAAATCTATTTTCTGATGAGGATAAATGATCAATTTATTATTTACTGAGTGACAGAGGAGAACTGACATATCCCAGAAGCCAATGGAAGAACGAACTATGGATAGATATTCTAAAGCTCATGTTGCTTTGAGTCACAGGAGAGAGAAGCACAGTGCAACGAGAGGCTGAGCTCACACACTGATGCACAGGTAAGTGTCTAACTGCAAGGACAGCTCAGACAGATTTGCCATGGCTGAGCTGACTTTCACTACAGAGGGAAAACCAGCTGTGGTCCTTTCCTTGATAGTGAGGGAGAACTGTACAATGCACTGGACTGCATTGCACTTGTGCCCCAATGAAAAAGCATCTGATGTCTCAGCACTGTTTGTGGGGCAACTGAAGATAATACACATCCATAAGCAGTGATACAAGACTTTTGTAAGATTATCCCAAATATAAAGGATCTTGCTGTATCTTAACACTTAGAATGATAAGGGAAAGGTAATCTGTTAGAATATGTCCCTTCATCCCTCTCTTGCACAGCTGAGCATGGTCCACATCGTTTTTCCCCTCCAAGAAAGGAATTTCACAACTGATCCAAGACCAGCCTGACAGGATGTTCCCCAACTCCTCACACTGCTGGTGGAAGGCAGTAGCTTGGAATAGAGACTGATCTGGTTTATATCAGCCTTTCCATCCAGGATATTCTGATTAAAGTCAATGTTTTAGCCCTTCTACAGAAAACCAGCAGCTATGGCTGTACCAGGGAAAAGGATGAAATTTAAAGAGAGATCTTTTGAGAGGTCTGTTTTTAAATTTGATCTATTGCATTATAAAACAGTTCTTAAAGCCCTGACTATTTAGTTGCAATATTCTTCCTGCAGCTAGCCTAGGAAAGAACAAAATTAGGATTATTAAAACAAAAGTCCTGATTTCAAGAGGTCTAAAACTGAAGAACGGAAAATAAGTAAAACCTGAGATAAACATGGCAGACACATGAAAACAAAATAGGCAAGACCTATTCTCTCTTTTTCTTCCCCCTTACAAGAACAGCAGCTTTCTGGTACAGCTGATACACAGAGCAAATGTATAGAACGACAAGCACTTGAAGATAGTCTTATTAATGTTATAGTCACTGTTACCTACTGGTTCAAATTTAGTCTTGTTTGTGATTTAGGAACAATAGAGAGTGACAAGCATGCCCTAAAAGGTGTATGAATAATACGACCTAATGTGTTTCCCTCTATTTCTGTCCTTTTTGATTTATGAAAACACTGAAGTAATGAGGAAAAACATTCCTATTCTCAGATAGATTTAAGTATATGCTGAACATTTATCTTTGGTTTAAATGCTGTATTAAGTCAGGATGGAATTACTCACATGCTTAAGATTAAGGTTATGTTGAATATTTTCTTGAAGTGGGACACAACTCTGAAGCTTTAATTTGGTAACACACTGCTTGTTATCCCCTTCATAGCTACAAGACTGAGCCCTGCAATTCTATTTATAAAGTCTCTTCTGTAATATTTCCAGTAAATTAGTGACTAATGGAGCTCCTTACAGCTACTACATAGTGGATATTAGAGCCTTCAGGATGCAATAGTGCATCACAGAACTACATGGATGAAGGTTACAATGAATGACAGAAATCTTGGATTAGATTGAGTTGCGGCTTATATAGAATAATTTTTTAAACAGGCACAGACATAACATCCTCTTTTTTCCTTAGAGCTTGAGCCAAAAAAAATAGTAAGTTTGCAAATGGATATTAACCAATGCCAGATATTTTCAGGGTTTGTTTTAACAAATTAACCCTTTGCGTTCTTTTCTGATGTCCAAATAATTGTATTGGAAGCAGATGTTCTACCAAAATTTACATGATCAGACACATTATGCTCACTTATTAACATACTGTTTAATATTCACTACAACCTGTTTTAAAGAACAACAATGTGTTAACATTAAAGCCAGGAGGGATTTTTGTACACTATATAGTACTTGATGCAGCTTGTTTATGCAACAGTCTGACAGACACAATCTCACGAAAACGACCAGAGTACAGCATAATGGCATATTATTTTTGAAGTAATAGAACACACTTTCCCTTTGGAAGTCAGAACTTAATTAAATCATATAACTTCAGGATGCAGAGAAAAGCTGTAAAAGAATGAAGTCTGTTCTGAAGGACAGCTGCATGAAAAAACAGAAGATTTCATATAGAGAGAATAGTAAGATAACCTCCAAACAACAGAAAAAAGTAAGAAATACCTCCAACAAATGCATCTCCAGCTCCATTGGTATCCACAATTTCACTTTGATCACTCACCAACACAGGGAAAGTAGTCACTTCATTTTCTGTAGGGAAAGGGAAGAATACAACATGAGTTACTTGGGAATCTGACTTTGAAATGCACAACAAACAGAGAAAATAAAAACAATTCAAAATTATGACCTTTAGCTTGATAATTTGGGTAAAAATAGATTTGGTTTGAATTCTGTCTGTATTTACTTCATAGGAATATGGGAACACATTCAAACAACCCATAAGTCGTGGGCATTTTCATTATTTACTTCCAGCCTCATCTATTTGCTCTACCTCCTAATAATAAGGACAAGAGAAAAAGAGTAAGGAAAAGAGTAAAAGAAAAAAAGTAAATCAGAAGGAACAACATAAAACAGCTGGGCATATGGACAAAACTGAGAAAACCCCATTCTGCCAAAAACAGTGCTTTCTACTAGCTGCAGGAAGGTGAGATAGCCTCCAGAATGGCCAGTACAAGCCTGCAAAAGATCAACAGAAACTGCTGCATTGTTAAAACCAAAATAGATGTGAATTAGCTGAAATAAAACTGTGAAATAAAAAGCAAAAACAAGTGTAAATCAGAGTGCTTTCAAATTATACCTTTTAAAAAAATCCATATATGTAAGAAGCCTTGGAACTTGCCATCTGACTAGATTTGGTTTCAAGATTTCAGTGACTTCACTCTCTTCCTTAGTATTTATTTTAAAAACCCCAACTATTTCCTTCAGCTCCCTGCCCTCTACTGGCACTCATCAAATGTATTGCAATAGGTGGATACTCAGCATCTTCACCTCCAATTCACTGCCATGCCACAGTTCAGCATAATTACACCACTTAGGTATGATAACTTTAGAGTTCCAGGGTTATAAATTTAATATATGCCACTAATTAATCAGCTAAGGCTTTCCAGGTGGTAATGTCATAATGACGTGATAAAAATATAATTACCACCTTGTCACAATACCTTGTTAAAGTGTAAATTACCCCTGTAACAGAGCCAATGGAAGTTCTGCCTCTGGTAGTCAGTATGCATTAAACTGTCTCAGAGCAAACAGATTGTCCTTTGGCAGACAGCAGGAATTACAAAAAGGGGAGGGGGAAGAAAAGCCTGTCAACCAGTGAAAAGAAAAACCAACAGAGCTGTTTTCTTTTAATTTTTGGTAAAAATAGAAATAAAATGGAAAACAGGGCTTCCAGTAGCTGAAACCTGGAGATGAGTAGTTTCTTCACTGTCCAGCAACAGAGCAGATCATAAAAATCACTCTTACACTGACATACATAGTAGCAAACAAGGAAACCTAGTTTGGAAGGCAGATAAAGAATTCACAGTCTCAAATCAGGCAAGTCTGTGTATGCTGCAGAGGTACCAGAAGGATCCTGGTTTCTGTGAAATGCAGTGTATCAGCTCTACTGCTCTTCACCATCTGCTACCAAGTGAACCAGGCAGATATAATGATGCTGCCTCCAGAGGGAACTGTTGGCTGGCCCACCAGGAGGGGAGGGGAGCATTAGCAACAACCATCCATGAGAGGCAAAGGAAAAAGGGTAATGAAAAACGTAAGATGAATATTCCAATTAAAGAACAGGTTTCAGTCAGTTCTCAGGGCATCCTACTCCCTACCCTGTTAAGTAAACTATGTAGAAATGTGCTTCGATGCTGTGTTGTGCTCTTAAGATAAGTCTTAAGAGCAATGTTTTTTAGTAATTTTAACAGGATTCATTTGAATTGCAAATCATGAAAGAGAGGTCTTACATTAAACTCTGCCAGACAAGCAGAGTGTATTCATCCATTTCACAAGAAGGTATATTGATTTGCTCTGGATAATACTAAAACAATGAACAATGTGCTAAGTGTGTTGAAGACACATTGTAATAAACTAACCTGCTCCTTCCCAAGTGTGCTTGGGCACACACAGATGTTCTAGGTTAAACGCACAGCAGACAATTGCATACGCAGACAAACGTCTGTGTTTGGGCACAGAGTGAATAACGCACACCGTGTTTTGAAAGCTGTAAAGGGGGTATGGAGTCAAATAAGATTCTATTCAAGGAAACTAGCACAAATGAAAGTTCTCATCATCATCTTTTTTCTTTCTTTTCTTCTGTCTTGACTCCCTCCCTCAGCTCCCTCTAGTATGTGCAGGTAAGTATTGCACTAGGAGCTCCTATTTGATTCTTTCTGTAGCAGATCTGATTGTAAGTAACTGAATTAGTCTAAAACCCCAAATACATTAGGAAAGTCTTCTGGTGTACAGTCTTTTTGAATTTTTTTTTCTGGTCACAGTTTTCCATGTCTACCTGGATAATACATTTTCTTTCTTCCTCTAACTTTGTATATATTTTCAAGCAGAGCAATAATCTCATATTTTGAAGTACTGAAGTTTAAGAAGGAGCCAGCATGGCTTTGGAGCACATACTGAATTACAAAATATTACCATCTGCACACATCCAAGAGGCAAATTATCTTTCTTTAACCTTAGGAGAACTTCTAGCATAGTAAAGTCAACTAAACTACAGCTGACAATAACGTATACTGGAAGATCAACAAAAGAATACCAAGGTTTGGGGCTTTTTTTCCCTTTCCTTTACAATAAATGAAGTAAGATAGAATTAAAGCTGCCATTAAATTACATTGCTATGTCTGTGTAATAGCACCAAAAGACCTAATTTCTCTTACTGATCTGTGTTTTGTAGCAACTAAACACAACAAGATTAATCACGATGAAGCAGAAGTCTCCATTCTGAGTATCCTTTTTTTGATGAATTTAATATTGCTTTAACTTCATTTTTGATCCATTAGGTTATAAAACTCCCAAATCCATCACAGTGAACATTGAGACACCTTGGCTAAGTGCACCGGTCATCAGTGGCCTTGCTTTTCAAAGTCAGTTCTGATTTCATTCATCATTCTGAGAGCTTATGAAATAAAGAATAATTACGTAAGTGTTTTGAAGTCCAAGTGCCACTGCTCTGGGCATAAAATCCTGTGTTCTATTTTTATGTAACAAATATCTTCTATGATACAACATATTCCACTTAGATATAACTTCCTGGAAGCCCAGAATTGTGAGTGCAAATTGCAGTAAGGTGACTAAAATTAGGGAAATTTTAGAAAATAAACATTAATGAAATCTAAAATTTTGTGGCTTTGATTAAACTTTCAGTGATGTTACATTTGTCAGGAACTCAACTCTTTCAAAATGACATAGAAATAACCAAACCCAGACATTAATGAGACTTCATAGGCCAGAGACAAGGTAAGCTCCCAGGTAGAGTCAGAAGGATACAGCTCATTGGTAAATTTAGGTATTGGTAATCTCTCACATAATGTACATAAAAAGATGAAATCTCTATTTATTTTCCTAGGCAAAAATATATGCTAGCATATCCAGTTTAACATATTGTTGTAGGTAAAACAATCTGAAGAGATAATAACTGGAGAGCAATAGTGATTGAAAAAACCCAGTGCTCCTTCCATTGTAATACTCTTTAGCTCCCAAATGAATGCAAGCATATTTCACAACATTAGCAGAAACAATCAAACTCTGATGATAGGTGCAAATACTACAGGTCTGTCTCTAAACCAAATTAGAATCACAGACTACATGTATACTCTTAGTACAGTAATAAACAGCAGCAAGTAATCGTTACATCCAATTAGGCTGAGTACTTTCCTTAACTGGGTCATTTACCAGTCTCTCTTGCTCTTAAAAGTAGATTAAATGTGTAAACTTACATTTAATTACCTGTAACAGAACTCTCATGGGCAACATGTTGGAGTGTCCTTAATTTTGTTTTAAAATAAAATGAAAGGAAGAAGGTAGACCTAAAATATATACAAAAAAGGTCTAGCTATTTCCTCAAATAATCTTTTGATCCATGGGTTAGTAGTGGTAGTACAGATGCTTACAAGATGGAGTCACACTCATGTTTCTTTTGTGAGCTTTAACTTGTAAAATAAAGGAACAACTGTGAAACAGAATTCTGTCCTGTCTCCTCCCCACCTCCACCCTCTCTAACTTTCTTTAGATCAGGGGCCAAAAAAAAAAAAAAGAGATAAAAAGAAAAGAAAAAAAAAGAGAGACAGGAAGAACTTAACAGAACATAGAAACCTGAACTCAAAACCTATAAATGTCTCTGGGCAGCTGTAAGGTAAGAAGTAATGAGAAAAGTATTTGAAACCAGGCCATGTTGCTTAGGATGATTTTTAGCTCTCACCTGTTTCCAGAAGGTAAACCCCAAAAGGCTACAGGCTCTAAGTCTCTGTATGTTCTTCAGCAAATCAATACATCTTCAAAACCCCTCAGTACAGCAATACTTGTTCCTGTTTTTGTTCGTAAAATAACGCTGCTGCTCTCCTTCACACAACGACACCCCACTTGATACTGTACATCAAAGAGACACCGCAGCTCCCCACCCTACCCGCACAGCGCTGTCCAAAGGCACCAGGCAACCTGGGGCAGGGCACAGGAGCCCAGCTAGGAATCCTTCACACTTGCAGTGATTATGTACCTCAAAGGCGGCACAGCTGATGCACCCTGCCACTTCTAAGCAAACACAACGAATCCCACACGTTCAGGCCGGGACTTTCAGAAGCCAGTTCGGGACGGCCGCTCTGGTGCTCCTGGCACTTCCTAGCTGCGTGCTGAGCTGCCCTTGTTTTGCACTTCTCCCTCCACCACCTAGGTCTGTGCACTGTGGGCCTGCTGCTGTAGCTATGTAGAGCTTGTCAGAAAAAGAAGGAATCGTGCCATTCAACGGAGTTACAGCACAACAAGCAAGATTCAAGTCAGCCACATGCTTTGGGATCTTTCTAACAAGTATCTTAATAGTACACAACAACTGATGCTGTATTCTAAAGAATTCTGTATGCGCCCAAGAAATCTTTATCACTAGTAATGTAGGAGTTGTTTATCCTTTATTGCTATAATAAACAAATGACCCTAAACAAGTTACAGAGCAGTTGTCATTTATAATGCTTTAGTATGTTTGTGGTATGATACAATTAATACAAATATTAATTACAAAAATTGATTTCCATAATAAAAACCCCAATTAATGGGTCTCTTTAGCAATGGAGCTAAATTCTCTTTGCAGTTTGCTAAGCAAAAGTGCTGACCAGGATTCAAAGTGCTGTCCCTCGGAGACAGCTAGTTCATTTTCAGTAGAAACAGAAAAAGAATATGATGCCAAAGACTTCAAATCTCCTGTGGCTCTAGTCATAGTCCCATAGACACCCGTAGGGGAAATGACAGTGTGCAGATGCCATTTTCCTCTGTGCTAGGAGGTAAATGAGACTCGTCTTCCCCTTATAGCTCTCCTCAGACATACAAATTGTACCATTATCTGGTCAAGAGCATTTTGATTCAGAAGTTGTATTTGTAGCCTCTCACTGAAGTGTGATTCATAGGATTAGAGTTAATAGGGGAAAGAAGGTTCATCTGAATCAACTTGTACACTCATAGACATCAGCTATTAGCAATGATGTAAAATTAAACATTATTTTTGCACACAGCATGTATCATCTGAACCTGCCCCCAATTCGGTCTGCAATCCTGTTAATTCAACACAACTCCTTTGAAATAATTCTTCACTTACACCAGCACAAGATTGGACTCAGAAGTCTATACGGTTACAACAATTGTAAGAAATGTAACAGCATTAACTAATGGCTCATGAACACCCTCTATAGCCAAATTTTGCTTTGTTTACTTTATCAAAGGTGTGGGGCACACTTAAATGTCATTATTTTCTGTATCATCATTGCCAGTGCCAAGAGTTGAATCTCTACTTTACTTCTCATAATAAATAATTTTTAGCACAAGTAAACAGAACACTTTGCTTAAAAGATGGAGAAGCAAGAGGTCAAAACACTAGTTCTGCTTCAGTTTGTTGCTAATAAAACATTTTTTAAAATATATATATGTGCATATATATATGGAAAAACTGCCCTACAGAACAAGCTGCTGAATTTTTCTGGCATGTGTCACAATGTTTAAGGTTTAGAATGGCAATGAACTCTGTTGAAAAAGCCTTACAAGCACACAAGAGTACTGCCATTTGCCCGCCAGGCACTGATTTCCGAGGCAGCTGAAACTGCGCCCACCGAGCTGCCAGGAGACGCGCTGCTCTAGCCCGGCGCGGCTGCTGGAGACAGAAGGTACAGCTCCGAGCTCAGCCCCGTCCTCTGCCTTCTGCCCGGGCTCACACACGGCTGGGCGCTCAGGAAAGGCAAGCGCTGGGAAGTCACAGACCCAAAACCAAGAGAGGTTCTGCAGGTATTTCACTGATACAGCACAACGGCTGTCTGGAAGTACTATGAAGAGCTCAGATGAAAATCAGTCCTGAAGACAGAGAGATGGGTTACAATAAATAGATCCCATAAACCGTACGATCCTGGTCTCTATGAAAAGCAAGCTCTACCACAGCGAGCTGAGCCACACCAATGAGCACAGGGTGACACAAAACCACATCTGGCCTTGGATATTAACAAATATAAGTATCTCTCCCTGCACTGTAAATCCTATATGTATTGCTTTGGGCACTGTACATATTTGATCTTCACAAGTAAAAAACCAAGCCACACTCCTCCACCATTATTTTTGAGCTGTGTATGGGAATCAGAAACACAAACAAATCTATTTCCATTTGTAAATAGGTAGCCAAGACTTGTAAACACCCATAGATGATGACAGCTGGAATGTCAATGTCCAGTGTGAGGAATACACCACAAAGGTGTGTCTGGGTTACAGTGACACATGTTTTGCTCACACACACTTCTCAGCCTTCTGAAGAGTGGCTATGAGGACTGTGCAAAAATGAAACATCTTTCAGCTCAGAAACCAGACTGTGTGTGCATTCACTGGCCAACACAGCAAGGAGAAACATGTATGCTTGTACTTCACTTTGTGGTATTCTACAGATGTGTTTTAAACCACTGTACAGCCAGGCCACCAAAACACTGTCCTATGGGAGAATCTTCTGACAAGTATCAACCTATAAATCATGTCAATGCAATTCCTACTCAAAAGCTTATCAAGGCATTGGCTAAAAACAAAACAAAACCAAACCAAACAAAAAAAGAGAGAGAAAAACACATTATAATTTGATTTTGAGTAGGACAAAAACTGTGTTCTGCCTCACATTTTTCATACATTAAGCATAGTGCCCTAGCGGGGTAAACACACCTGTCAAAACTTGCAAGCTTTCTTAGATATACCTCAGTTTCAGAGTGGTGAACACAGAAATCACATCATTTAAATAAATGCCATGTTACATGACAGCTTTTTTTATGCTACAGGATAATCTGAGAAGCATGGGTTGTCAGTGGAGGCAGAAATGGGCCCAAGGCACTTCCATTTCACTTGAGCATCAGTAAGACTGAAAAGAGAAGGAGTGAGCATTAGGTCACTACAGAGCAGCTCTGAAGGAGATTTTTCTTCTGGGAGAATTTATATTTAGTTTCATAAATAAAATCAGTCCATTGGAATGAGAGAGACATCCTTCCCCAGATATATTACTAAAAATAAGTTAATGTATGTATCTGCTTCTCCTTGAAAAAAAAAATTATTACTAGCTGAACATTGATGAGGTAGCTATACCACAGAAATTCTACAGCACTGCCATTAAGAATTCAAATCACATGTAGAAATTTCAATTTTTCATCCTTTTATCTTGGAGCTCAGCTCTAGAATTTTACAATTTTTTTTTCTTCTCATGCTGTATTTGTAAGCTCCATGTTTCCTTTAATTAAGATCTCCCAAGACTACTTGTTTGATTTTGAAAAATAAAATATGCTTACAAAATGAATTTTATCAGACTTCATCAGGTTTTAAATCTATTTAGAAGATGTCCCTGCAGTGGAGGCCAAAATTTGTTCTAATGTCAATGAGAAAATATCCTACTCATAAAATGCCAGCTGAAACAGAGAAATTCTGCTGTTTTAATGGAATTCTTTAAGGGTTATACCAGTCTAAGATAAAAATTTGGCCCAAAATGAAGGAGCTTATTTTTCCCCTACATTAGTTGCAGATAATTTCTTAGATAATTAAATACCCGAAACTATGATCTCTGCAGTATCACGTTATCAGTTTAAATGTATTACCTAACCACTGACATAAGCAGGATGGTAAATCTACCACCTTTTAAAAATAAGGTCATGCACATTTTGATGTAAATTATGCACCCCTCAGTTTTCACAATTCTTGACTATACAGTGGATTAAATTCATTTCCACACAGTTACTGTAATAGCAGCTTTGACAAAGAGTTTCTGGCAAGAGCGCTTGGATGTTTGTGTATGAAGGCCTTGAAAGCATTGCAGTTTCATATGTGCACCCATAAAGGTAACCCAACAGGCTTTACAGGGCATGCACTGCCATTTAAAGTAAACCCCAATGCTACAAAGTCAGGCTGCTTGACAAAACCAAAATAAGTAACCTAGCAAAAAAATAAAAAATGTCCAGCCTCTCTCTCTCTCTGCAGAACACTGCCAGACTCCTATCACTGCCTGTCACTCCCGGTTACTTTTCCTTAAAGTATTATTTCTGCAGTTTTAATTCGCTGAATAATTCAAATTTAAGTGATTCCAAATTAATACCCAAAATGACACACTTATCTTTTTAGAAGCAATAAAACATTTTAAGACTAATCAAACTTCAGATGGTGCATACAGGTGAGTTCAACTCATCATCTCTGTAATATGTATTATTCTTGTATTGTCAAGAGCTGTATTATTCTTGTATTGTCAAATACCAAGATACGTTTTAGAAGAAAAAAAATCCTGCTCTGAAGAGTTTCTAATCTGAAAAGCAAGGTTGGTGAGCAAGTAAATAGATGTGTGTAAGAAAAATACGGACACTCCGCTGATACAATTAAGTTATGAAGAACTTAATTATGCTGACACAATAAAAAGTTATGAAGAAAGGGAAGAAGCTGATACTGCTTCAAAAACTGCAGAGATATGCAGGAAAAAAACGCTGGTTAGCCTACAGAGTGAGATCATTTCAACTGCAACTCAAAAATGTGGAAAAAATGGAAGATACTTGTTATTTGTTCCTTTTAGAAGCATTTCAGTAGAAAACATAGACTTGGTTAATGGTCTAAATGGTTATTTAGACAGTTTCACTGCTTTTTTTGGTCATCTCTTCCTAGAGGAAATAAAACCAGATTTAAAAAGGAAAGACGTTAACATTTTTTACGAAAAACTTTCCTTTTTCTGTGGTAACAAAATTAATGGCTGTAACTCTCAACTTGCCAAATTCATCCTTTTACCAAGCTTCTACTCACTCATCTTTGATGAGTAGAATCCCTTCTCCTCTTTCCCCACATCCTTTGCCATCACCTGTTGATTCAAGCAATGACTGAGGTGTCTACTGCTGACAAGGAGGCTAACAGTAGCCAGAGATCCTAGCACAATTTGGATTTTTATGCTAACACAAACTTAGAAGGCTTTATTCTTCTTGCACATAAATACAAATCTGATCTGGTCGCTGCTACCCAGTGGCAACAGTCAGGAGCAGACGGCGCCAGAAAGGAACAAAGCTGCTTGGAAGCAGGCTAATGTTTGGAGCAGAATTTTCTGCTCAATGCCCTTGTCAAACGCAACTTCTGAGCCTGTATTGATTTATTCATTCAGTCTCTTATTTCCTTTCTGTTTTAATTCTTAAATACCTGTGCATTTGCACATTCAGGATAAAACGGGAAGAGTGGTGCTCTCCTCCTGTAGCTCTAAGCTTTCTGAGCAGGCCTCTGGTTCCCTGCTAACCCAGGGAGTCCAGCAGTGTCCCCTCCATGGAGAGGGGGCTGTCCCTCCCCACCAATGTATCTGAGTCCAGCAAAGGGTGTGCTTCAAGCCTAACCTACTCCTAGAGTTTGGCTTGGCCTTAAAGAGCCAAACCTCCTCTCTCTTTGTTATCTACTCCTAATGTACTTTAATTTTTGTATACATTTCCCTCAACTATTTGAGATAACAGTTTCACATACTCTCACCTTCTAAAGCAGTGCAGTGTCTCCTCCAGAAGCCAACACTCAATACATATCCACTACAGACATCTAATATGCTTTACTTTGTCCTTCCAAACATTTGTTTTGACTGCACACACACGAGACCATTTTATGTTTTCTGTATGTTACTTTTCACAACAAAACAACTGTGCCCTGATTTTTGAAATGTTCAAGCTATCTAGACAAGCAGGAAATAAAAAACAATTCTTAGGTTCTTTTATAATATTTGGTTTTAACCAAATATAAAAAAGTCAGCACAAAAGGCAGATACTTATATTTCATGATGTGCCAGAAATTAAAACAAAATTGCATTTTTAGCATGCTACTAACAAAAGTGTTTTATTGCTCACAAAAGGATTTTCATATTTTTGTAGCAATTTACAGCAGACAATAGGTATTGTAATCTAATCCACTGCAATTGTGTAATTTTTGACCAAATTGCTGTTGATAAATAACGCAAGTATTAAGTTATTAAATTTTTTACAATTAGGTGACTAAGAAAGCTGTTTATTGCCTCCCGTTATACCCTCTGTTAATAAGATTGTCGTTGCAGATGTTCATGTGTGCTGCATTGATGTTTAATGGTGCATGATGCTCTAGGTGGTTCCCATAACCTTGCTTTGTCTACTATGAGCTGACTCAATTGATATGATAATAGAGAAAAGAGGTCTGAAACAAGCTGGGCTGTACTGGCACAATTTGCATAACCTTTAAATTTGCCATCACTTGATAGCCAACTGCTCCTAAAAATTCTTATTCAGTTGTCAGTGACGACAACTGTCAGTGACGACAAACAGCATTCTGCAATTGGACAGGTGTGGAGGGAAGAGAGGGCATGCACGGTTTACTGCACTGTTATATGCTATCAAGAAATGTACTTATTATCAAATTTATAAAGCCAACAATTTGGAGTACAGTTCTGCAGTTCCATTCTGCAGATCAATTGCTATTAGACACAACGCACGGCCTGGCATCTATTCAGGTTCACAGTACAGTATCACAGTGTCATATTAC
Source organism: Irena cyanogastra (assembly GCA_013397155.1). Classification (NCBI taxonomy): domain Eukaryota; kingdom Metazoa; phylum Chordata; class Aves; order Passeriformes; family Irenidae; genus Irena; species Irena cyanogastra. The sequence continues at coordinate 861,660 of VWZV01010978.1, forward strand.
AAAGCACATAAATATTTGGTTCCATAAATTCCTCTCTGATTTAGTTTTGACTGCTAATCACTGGGGCAGGCAGAAGAATCAGGACAGATTAGGAGGGCAGTGGGGGGCACAGGGCAGCGAACTACAGCAAACAACATCAGTGTATGCAGCCTCCCAAACTTTAAATCTGGTGTCAGACTACTGTGTGCATTCTTTTTGAACAAACATTAGTATTACATCATTCAGTAGGTATAGCCAAAACCTAACAATATAAAACCAGTCCATGTCTATCCCATTCACTAAATCTGCTGTCTGTATATACTCTATGCCAGGTCTGCTTACTTTACTGTCTTTATTACTCATAACAAAGAAAACAGCTATGGTGAAAATAAGACAGAGCCTACTTTCATTTAAATGGGATCAACTACATAACTACACAAACATTATTTTTGGCATCCAGAGGTTTATATCTTAACTGCCACTTCACAATCTACAATATGCTCAGGTGTGTCAAGGCCAGGTCATTGGTATCAGACTGACATGCACAGCCTACTTTTCACATATGGCATTTAAATAATTTCCACTTTGCATTATCGCTAAAACCTACTGTGGAAATCACTGCACCAAACTGATTATAAAATCTCACAATTTCTCTTTTAGACAATTAACCATTTCAAAGCATTCCAATTAACCTCCTGCATGCCCTCAAAGTTCCTTCTAGATATTTTGTCATCTTACACAAGTCCCCAAAGTCAGGCAAAGCAGGATCCATTCAAATCTCCCCTTTGTCTGCTTTTTCCACTATCTAGGATCTCTGCTCTGTCCTCCTGGAGCTAAGGATTTGCCTTCCATTCAGCCATCTACTTCCCACAACTTTCATTGTCTGAAATTGGATGCTACAGCAGAGAAACTTCTAATCAAAGGGACAGCTCCTGCAGTTAATTTTCATCCAGGGACACCATACATACCCAATTTTACTCTCCTTCCATTCTGTGCAATTATTCTATAGAGACTATTTGAGCAGGTGAAGATTAGAGGCTTGAAAACATAAGTTCCATCATTTATGGCAAAAGCATGACACAGATAGCTACAATTTAAACTTTTCTACCATGTTCATTCAACTGTAATCACAAGACGGGAAATAAAATCTCTAAATTAAAGATGATGGGCTACCAGAGTCTGTAGGGCACCTTCTGAGTACAGATTCTGCTGTTCAAACTCCTCTGTGATGATTTGTTATGAAGTGAACTGCTGCCTAGTAAAAAACAGGCTAACACTGCCAAAATAATGGAAGAAAATATCTCCTACAGAAGATAATCTGCCTAGGTGCCAGTGATCAAAAGGTGCAGTTCTTTGTGCCCCTCACTTCTACCACACAACAAAGACCTCCAGGTAAGATGTGTTATCAAATCTTTCAGCTTACATGAAGTTTGCTTTTTCTATAACCTCTAGGTAGACTACAAAAATTGCATTGCAGATTCCAGGCAAGGTAAAACACACAGAAACACACATGAATCAGAATAATCTATTAATATTCATGGACGTTTTAAGTTCTCCATGACCATAATCAATAGCCAATGAAGTTAATGAGATCGTTCCATTGATTTCAAAAGACACAGGGTTGAGCCTCAGAGACAGCAACATCACATTCTCTCAAGCACTCCAGCTGGTAACATACACTTTGATAATTTGCCTCTTCCCACCCAGAATTTCAGCAATAAACAAGAGATGCTATCTTATTTCAAACCGGTTTTGTGGAATGAGCAATATACCATTATAAAGGTCCATCTGGAGCATTTAGTATCTTTAACTGAAGAGCAGTCAAGGCCACAGTAGTTACCCATGTTGTTAATGACAGTATGAAATCCATAAATAAGACAATTGTTATTTATTTAAGGAAACACAAAAAATGAATGTGTCATCCTCCCAAAAGGTTGAGATTTTGTTTGGCTTTAACTTTGGGCCCTCGAAAGCAGCGATCCTAACTCTTATGTCTTCTAACATACGTAAGCCCATCCAATATATTTCAACATTGATAAGCAGACGTTTTAGTTCAAGCTGGCCTTGACCTTGGGCAGTGTGACATTATCTGAAAACCATTAATGGTCTGAAACTAAAGGAAAAGCTCATTAATAAAAGCAAAACCATACAAAGGTACAAAGACAAAACAAAAAAACCCAACAACCCCAAAACAACAAAAAAAGGAAGTTTTATTAAAACTATTGATCCTGACCTAGGGCACTACAGACATCGATCTTCCCACATCTCCACAGGAAAAAAACAACTTAAGCCAACAAATTATTGATCTATTATGAAACCTGCTGAACAAGCCATACATTTAATTTCTTACAATGAAAAAAATAGTCACATCAAATTAGGATATGGAGAAAATCTATTTCTCAAAAATTATTGGTAAAAAAATACTACTGTATTAATTTCATCAAAAAGACATTCTGTTAGTATGATTCAACCCTAAATGTTGGGAGGTGAGAAGTGTATGCACTGTAAACCTTTAAAGCATAGGTTTCAGATTTCAACTCATTAAAGCACGTGTTTTTAAGGAGAAATGGCTAGTGTCCAATACTGAATATTGCAGGAACATCGAATGAATGCACAGAAAAGGACAATGCTGAACTTTAAACTTAAAGCATAAATTTAATTAGAAGTGTCTAGGATTATTATTTTCTATGAAACAGAATACTATAGATTTGGATTTTCTTCAGTTTCTTCAAAAACTCAGAAAGATACATTTAGACTGACGTAACACCGTAGACGTAGGAACAGTTGCCAAAAAACTGAAAGTCACCAGAATTCCCTGTTTGGTGTACATGGGAATGGGGAGGAATGTAGATAGGTGTCATTTTCAGAAAACAGGGAAAACCCTGACAAAGTTGCATCTATTACATGTATATGTGAAAAGTACAATCTAAATTTTGAAGGCTGTTCCACTCCCACTGCGTCCCAACTACTGATTCTGCTGTTTCACCATCCTTTTAGTTGAGTTCTGCAATAAATTTGGTGGTTTTCAGCATATGAGATAGAGTTTGTTTCCCTTCTGCGGCTCTGTCCCTGTATTCTTTGCTCTTTGCTTTACAGGCATCATTCCACAGCATTATCAGCCAATGCTGAAGCTACTTCTATTCCAGCTTTGGAACTAGAGTCTTTGTTGCTAGATGGAAATTCAAAACAAAGAACCATGTTTTCTGCCTCAAAGTGAGGCTCCACAGCAGCTTCAGGCAGTTTGCAGAGCTGGAGCCTCATCCCTGTCTCCTCCCACGGCAAATGCTGCACACTCTCCTCCCATGCTGGCACCAGCACTCACCTGGACACTGTGGGGCTGCTCCAGAGCACTGCCACCTCACCAGGCAGCTTTGTCACTCTGTGCAGGCTCAGGAACTGCCCCATGTGGGTGCAGAAGCGCTGGCAGGGTGGGAGGAAAAGTAGGGGATGGAAATGTGTGTCCTAGGAGGAGCCATCGACTTCTGATTTTACTCTCAGTTTAAAACTGCCATGGACCCAAGTCTCAGAATCCTGTGCTCTGAGGACAGAGCCATTCTAGCCATAGAATGTGGAAGGTGAACCCTCATTTCTTCCAAGACTGCCCAGAAGAGTAGGGGCCTGCTTTGGTAACCACAAGGCTCAACTACTACCACTCTCCCTTCTCAAGATTTGTGGTAGGCAGTTCTGTTGCTTCAAGGTTTGAGCCAACAGAATAATAATGTACTGATGTAACACTTTCTGAACAAATACTTCACAGCTCACTCAGGTTGCAAGTAAAATGATACCAGTTTTTAAGTATTTAAGTATTACAGCCATTACAGCAGACACCAGCAATTTATTATAAATTAATTCTATGTGGATGCTCTGATTAAGGAATAATAGCAAAGGGAAGGCCTCATTTCTCCAAAAAAAAAAAAGACAAAACAAAACAAAACAAAACCAAACCAAAAACAAACAAACAAACAAACCACCGTGCACTGTAGTTTCAAGGTACTCTGTTTAAAGAATAAGAATGCTTATTTGGGATTTAATGGCACCTGAATCAGTATGTTACTGTAAATTCATTTAATTTTGCTCTCCAGAGTCAAGCAAGAAAAGCCTCAAGTGATTTAAGGGGTTGCCTTACCAAAATCCCCCTGCCTAAGTCCAGTGTCAATGCTGGTACTGTGTGTACCTGCTCTGGGGTACCATCTCCTGCCTATATACAACATTTCTGAGGGAGCTCTACAGTGCAGTGGGCACCATCTTCTTGTGAGATATTTAGATTCATTTGGGATAGTAAAAACAAAAGTTGGCTGTGAAGAATGGCAGAAGTGCCCAAGATTAATGGGCTAGAGAATTCTTTGTCAATCAATGTAAAAAAGGTGCCCAATTAAAAAACTATCTAGCTTTAAATACACAATGATGGGCTCTAAACCACAAATTACCACACCATAAAGAAAATTTGAAGTTATAACAGAAAATTCTTTGAAATTGTCAGATCAATCATAAGTGGCAGTCGGAAAAGCAAGTAAACTGTTAGGAACTATGAAGAAAGGAATACAGAACAAAGAAAACAACAAAATTAAGCCACTTTGTAAACTCCTCAGGAACTTGCAAGTTGAACATTCTGGTCCCCCATTCACAAAGACTAAGCAGACCTGCAAAAAGCTGCAGTGAAGGGTGGCTCAGAGTGTCAGAATTAGGGATCAAACACAGAACAAGTAAACAGAATACAAAAAGAGTCTGGGAAAAAAGACTAGTGCAGGGGAGTGCAAGAGTTCTTCAAAATCAAAAGTAAAGACATTTGTACATGAAATGATTATGGACTGGCCAAGCAATACAAGCAGCTAGAGGCAGCCAGGAACACTTGTAAGTTTCTGATTCCTAACAAATAAGGGGATGCATTTCTTTACATAACACAGTCTCTGTGACACTCCTTATCACAAGACACGTATAATAGAATCCTATTCTGGCCTATTCAGCACAAAGACAACATCTCTAGTTCACAAATCCCCAAGCAACAAGTATGTTGCTGCTGGAGTGTAATATGGAACTATTACTCCAGATTTCCTCTGGTTTTATCCTCTTTTCAAGTTCCCACGGCTGTACACTTGCAAACATCAAGTTAGACACAGATCTTTGTCTGCCTCAGTCCTGCTTTTTCACTCTGTATTGCCACTCCAATATCATACAATTTCTACTACCTAAGCAGTGGATTTGTCTATTAATAGTCTCCAAGAATTCTTTTTAGAATTGCAGTATAAAAACTGAATTCATAAATCTATGTATCTGTATCTGAGAAACAAGTACAGAAACTCTTCCTCAGAAGAATAAACACAGCCTAGTCCTAAGGAATGGAGTAGGGGCCCATATTTATTGTCCTTTAACAACATGCATTTTTCCACAGCCTAAAGGGGTAATTTTTCCTCAGAACTGTAGAATGTAAAAATGATTCTAGCACCTGAAATCGAAGCTAGGTTTAACATTCCTTACTAGTACTGATTATATGTGAAAAAGGGATTTCCCATCTTCACTCTTAATTTCTGGGCTAAGTTGGTATATGGACACAGTAGACTAGAGAAGACATTATTTTCTTAAATCTGTATGAAATAACTGAAACACACCCATGTGCCTATTTACATATGTGTATACATATGTAAATATATGTATATATCACTCTTAGAGGTGCAACAGTTGGCTCACTTTTGAGTCCCGTCAAGATACCTGTATCCAGGAATTTAGGTTTTAATAATGTGTTTCACCTCTCTAATAAAATGCTCAGTCTTCCACTCCCACAGAGCATAAAAGCATGAATGGTCTCAGTTACCAAAAGATATTACCAGCTTTGTTATTCATTAATTCCTACTAACAAAAATGTTAATTATTAATTTAGAGTTTGTCATTTCCTAAGACATAAATAAACTGATTATTTTGGGCTTTCTAGCACACTTGTTAAGCCATTAGGGGACTAAAATGTCCTTTTTTTTCTAAACCCACTTCTGTTTTTGAAATTATCCTTTCTGTTTGTGAATATAAATGGATAGGGAAGAGTGAAAGTGTGTAATTGTGTGAAAAAGAGAACAAATGGTAATAAAATTCAGCTACTGCTTCCTTGGGTCCAAGGCACTACTCTGGTTTGTGTAAGTGCATAGGTGATAAAAAAAAGGGCTAGTCAAGGTTTTCCCATCTAGAAGGCCAAGCATGAAAGCTGTAAACAAGGAAAAAAAAAACAAACCCCAAACATCTTTTCTTGCTTCTTAGAGAAGAACACGTTATAGTCAGTAACTTACAGAAGAGGAGCTGCAAACAGACCCACCATAAAACATCAGCAGTGTCAATAGCATTAAATACTTCTGTGTTATATAGATAGGCTTACAGGGTAACATGTTGGTCTGTGATTGCAGCACAACCTGACAAATAAAACCTCTCTTTAGGAGAGCTATATGCTTGAACATCAGCCCTCTTTATTCCCCTCAAAAAGCATACCCCATCATGCTATAATGATCTAAGAATGGCTCTTAAAATCTCTCATTTCCACAACCGTGATAAACCTTCTTAAAGAAAGGTTTAAAACATCTCCTAAAATATTTAAGATCTAACATATACTTACAAAGTAAAAGGAGTTTTATAGTTCACAAAACATACTATCATTTGTCATTATTTCAATTAAGATCAGGTTTTAGTTCTATTCAAACATAGAAACTTTCAATTTATGAGCATATCTGCATATTTACCACAAGAGCAGTTGTAACTGGGTGACACCAACACCCACACAGCTCAGTCTTCTATTTCAGATAACACATAGAGGCAAATACCTACTATTTCCTCAATATCAAGAGCTTGGTAGGCAGGCTCCAAAATTTGATAACATTGCAATTTTGTTGTGACATAATAACTTGGCTACACTGCACTGACTTTAATTTATGGACTAGATCAAACAACAATGATAACACATAAAAATCTACATAACTATTTCTGCATGCACCATGTGGTAGGTGCACTAATGAAGTTTTAAGATGAACCTCTCTCTTTTTATCACATTTGTCTGGACTTCTAATAGATTCCCTGAAATATCTCAGGTAATATGTCCCAAAAAATTAAGATTTAAATGGTTAGTAAGCCCAACCTGAGCTGACTGTAATGCTTGAATCCTTAGAAAAATCCATTTTTACTGCCATAGTCTAGCAAATGAGGTTATTACAAACATGCCCTTAAATAGAGGTGGTCCTGCAAACATTGGGGAGAAAAAGAACGAAAAATTCTATGTTCACCCTGAACATGCCAGATTTCATAATTCATAACTTGAAAAATGCTGACATGATTTTCTTTCAATTTGGATTGTTTTTCTTTCCTCTATTAAAGCTATAAAACAAGCCAAGTTTAAAGTTTGTATCTTCAGCTGTTCTTGAATTATGAAAATATTTAAATATAAAAGCATTTTCCATTGGTGAACTGATTTTGCTCAGCCTTTCTGAAGATTTCCCTTTGAGCCAAGACCAGTCATAAAACATACCTGACTAAAAGTAATTTGCTTAAAATGGTTATAAGCAACTCAGTAAAAATGCTTTCACAGCATTTGATTCTGACAAACATTAGAGCACACATATAGATAGGACATACATGTTCCTGCCAGAACTTGTGATTTTTGGTGTATTTCTTAAAAGCTCCAGCTGCTGAAATCAATAGACTGCACATGTTCATTAACTTCTCCTACTCTCTCTGCTTATGTATTTCTTGTGGTTACAGAGGAAAGCCTTGAAATATGAAATGTATCCTAAAAGCTTAGTCAAACCTCAAAATTCAGTCAAACCTGGAATCTCAGGCCTGCTAAGAGGGATATCATGGAACAAGGCTGTGGTGGTGGGATCAGAGTCTTGATAGCCAAGTAATTCCCAGGACAGCTGAGAAGCAGCCACACAAGAAATTATGCCAACACTTTTCCTCAAATAAACTTTTTTTGAGCAAGTCCACAGATCCCATTTTCAGTTACCAGTCCCTTGCCCTAAGCATAATCCTCTGTGCTGAAAGGCTTTGTCTCAGGTGTCTCTCACAGGCTGGTTTTTCCAAAAGAGTTTTATCAAAATTCAGTCATGTTGAGGATCAATGATAGAGAAAATTACAATCTTTTTGTCCGTGCTCATTCTTAAGGTCACTGAGAATATCCAGCACCTCCAAGCTTTTCAGTAAAAAGATAAAATTCAACATCACCAAAAAATTCACCTCTGGCTGCCCAGAGAGGTTGCAGATATTCCCAGCTCTAGAAATGTTCAAGGTCAGGCTGGACAGGGCTTTGAGCAACTCATTCCAGTTGAAGATGTCATTTTACATTGTGGGGGGTAGGACTAGGTGACCTTTAAAGGTTCCTTCCAACACAAAGCATTCTACAATTCTGTGACACAGAGAGTCACCCCACAATCATTTGCTCAGTGGAGTCTTATTAGAAAATGACAGTTAATTAAATCAACACTTCATCTGCCACAGCTCCTGTATGCCAATCCTAAACACTCCTTTCCTTCTCTCTGAAACACACTGATCACACTCAGCTTGAATTTGAGCTTGTGTCTGTCTTCCTTGCAATGACAGAACAGGAAGGAAGGGGAGAGAAAAGGGGCCTTGAGGCTGGAGTACTGTGATGGAGCAGATATGAACAGACAGCAGAAAGACCCAATACACTCCATGATAAAGACAGAGAAATTTTTCCTCTGAAAACACAAATAATTCTGACAGCCAGAGAAAGTGGACTGACAAATGGGAATGGCTTAGATTGAGACTGCTGATGCAGTTTTTGCTTCTTACTGTTTCATTGATCTGCTCCAGTTGCATGGACCTCTAAGCTGTCTGTCAATCCATACCTGATTTCCTACAGCTTGGGGTCTGTTTGAGGTAAGCCATCAGTATTTTTGGTTGACATTAAAACAATGTTGTATAAATTGCAGCAATTCATAAGATGACTAAAAATCTTTGCAGTACGGCTAGGCCAGATTTTTGGAGGAAGACGTTTTTTCAGTTGTCTCAGTCTAAGCTCTCTCTCTTATATGCAAGAAGTATATTCTCCAATCTGTTTGGTCAATCTTTTCTTTTGGTAATAAGCTGTGCCTTTCTGTCCTATGCTCTGCTCCTAAAATACCTGTTGATACTTCCATTCTCTGGAATGTCCAGGAATTAAGAACTGTTGCCACAGTTCTCTCCACATGTAATGACCAGCTGTATCTGGACTTCTTCATATCACACACACCTCTGCCAGGCCCTAGAAAGTCCATGTCAAATTTTCAGCATGTGTCATTCTGTGCCCCTTTATGAATGGCCTGGCAATCTGCAACAACCCCTTTTATCCATTTTATTTCCTCTCCTTCCAGCCAGAAGTGTATCCAAGTATATCCCCTGGTTATTTCCATAACCTGATCCTCATTTCACCTACACATAGCTCTTTAAAGAGGTGCACCCTCCTCTCGCAACCCAACCCCAGGGCTGCCTTGGCTTGGAACATCCTTAACAGAGCCTTTGACAGCAAACAGAGCTCTGTTACAGATGTCCTCACTGCCTTTGTGCTGCCTGTCTCATTTTGCCATGCGTGGGGGCAGGGGGAAAGGAAAGGAGGATGGAGGTGGCTGTCTGGCTGTGACTCCTCACAGAGCACAGCTTGATCCAAGCCAGATACGGTTGGCCCTCCTGGTTGCCAGGGCACTGCTGACTTATATCCACCTTGCCACTGGCCAGGACCTTCAGGTCCCTTTCCACAGCACTTCTCTCCAGCCTCTCCTTCCCCAGTCTGTACACACAGCCAGGGTTGCCCCATGCCAGGTGCAGAATCCAGCACTTGCCCTTGTTAAACTTCATACGGTTGGTGAGTGCCCATTTCTCTAATTTGTCAAGGTCTCTCTACAATCTGTCGAGGTCTCTGCATAAATATGTTGTTCAACATAACAAACATGTTGTTCTTATTATTGTTAACCTGGACAAAATATAAAGCAGAAGGTATGAGCAAGCATAACCAAATCCATAGCTGACTTTGCAAATACTACTTTAATCTAGGTACAAGCTCTTTGAGACTTTACTGCTCCCTCAGAAAGGCAAGATAAACAAGTACACTCAGCCTGCTTTTTCAAAAACCGTACTCCCATGCATTAGAAAAAAGATAATAATGTTATACTGGTAACTCCTAAATGTAGTAATTATTTTAAAGATAATTTAGAAACTTTTATACATTCCATAGCAGGTTTTAAATGTAGAGCTGAGTAGTTCTGTAATAAGTGTAAAAGTTCTCAATAAATTAGCAGCACTCTATGCCATTCTGTGGTATCATCATATGCTAAACTAAGAGACACATTTTCCTTCTTTCATTATTATTTTATTGTGAGGAGGTGTGAAAAAGATTGTCCACACCAAAGGAAAAGGGGGAAAACAATAACAAATTGGTATCTCTTTTGAGAATTGCCCCACAGGCCAAACATTTTTATGTTCTTAATCATTATTAAATGACTTAACATGACACACAGAGCTTGGCGAATGATTGCATCCTGACACAAGAACGAATTACAAATGAAATGAAAGATCAAGCTGTATTAGAGGACTGCCTCTGGGAAATGAAAATCTTTAATTCTCTTTTATTATTGACATTTATTTGGCTGCCATGAATAAAAACATAGCAAAGAGATTCAGCTATGCTTGTGCACTGAATAGCTTATCCCACGGCTCAAAACTGCCTTAACATTTATCACATTTGGTTTTGTAGCTGACACCATTGCATACAGTCTCTATCCATCTCACATTTATCATGCATATAAAGTGCATTCTCTAATTTAAGTTCATTTCATAGCGAACAAACAGCTAAGATTAGCAAGTGTCAGTCCTCAAATAAGCTCCCAGTTGTAAAAATATCAAAGAAGGGATTAATGGATTTGTTAACAACTCCAGTTTGAAGAATAAAAAAGTACTCAGTGAAAATTAAATAAGAGGACAGGAGGGTTACACATAAGATTTAGGTTTACTACATTATTACTAGCTCATGTATAAAAACATTTTTATGTTGCTATTTTTCAGTCAGCTGCACAATACTCAAGTGGAATGCCTCCACATGGGCCATTCAGATTAGGCAGTAACTTTCTGGAAGGAATACTTCCATCATCATTCCATGAGATACACATACCCAACTCTCAGCGACTGGTATCTACTTCCTTTAAAACAGCTTGTAGCTAACAAAATAGGGGAAGGAGCAAACTGTTGAAGAAATCATTCAAACCGCTGCTAGGAATGATCCTTATAGCAGTGACATACCTGCTTAGTGCCTAGCTCTGAAGCCATGGTCTGAAGCCAATTTTGATTTTGAGGCAAATATTGTATGAGTAAGCACCATTCCCTCAGGTGCAAAGCTTCCTCTACTTCACTTGATTTCCAAAGGAGGAATTCAGCCCAGCCTAATAACTCACCTTGTGAAGGAATGAACCACTAAAATGGCTCGCCACAGCACATGTTTTTAATAGCTTTATTTAGTCTAGAAGCATAGGTGGACAGAATTAAAGAGACTGTCAAAAGGTAGGCAGTCATGTTTATAATGCTTAAATCTGTGTGTCATACATCATCAATTTAGACAGCAGAAACTGCTTGTATCCCTGCTAGAACACCTTTTTCCCACGTACTCTTTTGAGAATTGAAGAGCAGACGGCTGAGAAAAGCTAAAGTGAGATTTTCTGCTCAAAGCAAAAAAAGCCTGGAAATTCACTTAGTACTGGATTTCACTTCCTCCTCTTTGCAAATGTTTAAATATACTACACTGTTGCACAGCTGTTCTCAGCAGGCACAGTGTATTCTTGTTTGCAGCAAAGATGGCTACACAGATAAAATCCCAAGTCATAAAAACCTGAGTAAAACCAACTGGATCAATATTTTAAATCTATGTTATAAAAATGTTCAGAACTAAATTCTCAGGCATTCTTGTGAAATAATAGCTCCTTAAATTCAGACTCTTGAAACAATTAAAAGCATAAAAGATGAGAAACACGGAGTAACATCAAAAGGCAAATGCCCTGACTACCATTTGAAAATTGTAAAAGCACAATTTGTAATTGATTAGTTGGAATATTTACTGTGAGCAACTATGGAGATTTGAAAAACACACCTGTAGCCAATATAGTGTCATCTTTGCCTTGGGTGAAGACCACGATTCGCTGCCTTTTGGTGTTCACCTTCGGCAGGGCTTGTGTCTTCCGAGCTATCTCTTTAATGTCTTCAGTCTATTAAGAGAGAAAAAGAAAACTCTTGTTACAGCATACCAGAGTGGAGGGAACTTTATTAGCAGATCAAAGATTTATTTTCTTACAGCTAGGTATAAAATAGACTTTACTGTCAGTAGAGAAAGATTTTTAAAAGGAGGAATACTTCATTCTCCTAAGGGTTTATGCAGTACTATGAGACCATTGTTTTTAATCTTGATAATGGTAGTTCAGCTATACCAACCACTGCAAAACTGCAAAGCTAACAAAGGAATTACAGAGCATTTCTTAATGAGCAATTAGTGTGTTTCTTTGCTGCTGACTGGATTCTAACCATACCTATCATAAAATTAAAAATAAAATTGGTAAGAGAGTACTTTGGATAAACTCCGAGCCTGATTTTCATTCAATTTAGCCAGGTTTTATACTATTGTAATACCTCTGACTTGATCATGCTTACAAATACTTTCTCTGACTTCCCTACAGTAACTGGTCCCATCAAGCAAACTGTACACTGTATCCCTGAGAGGGTGTGCAGCCCAGCTCCCACTAGCTGGCTGCATAGTTGAGATGCAGGGAAGCAAAGGGCAGAAGGTACATTCAGTGGGGCACAGAACAGAACCAAGGCTCACCTGCAAAAGTTTCAGAAATCTTTGCTTTAAAAGGATGCTGTACTTCACTGTGCATGTAGCTAGGAACAGAGACTCTGGCAGACTGAACCAAACCTCTCATGCATCCAGTGTCTTACACATCAACAAGTTTGGAATGTTTAAATTAGTGCAATAAACTCTAACACCACTTGCCATTAGAATAGTATAATTGCTATTCTTACCATTGCCCTATGATCTTAAACAAAAGGATTTCAATTTCTAATTGACTTGGTTTTCAAGCTAATCTATAATAGATATTTCTGTTATTTGTATTAACATGAAACCCTTTTATAATGCTATATGGAAAACTTCTGTTCTCAGATTTCTTACTCAAGCCACTAAGTTCTTCAAATTAACTTTGGCGTCATCTATTTCTTGCCATAATTTTTATATATAGTTTTTTATTTTTTCTAACATTAGGAAAGGAGCATGTATATGACTGTAATTATTCTCTATTTATGCTATTTACTGTGTCCCACTTTGTTCACATCTGTGTTAAATAATAGTGTATTTTTTCTCAGTTTCTTCTTCGTACAAGGAACTGTAGTGAAACACAGTAATGACCTACCCTTGAATATATAAAAACATAATGCTTTCTGCATTGCTTTGTGTACTGTTTCTATGAACCCAAACTCACTTCTTAACACTATTACTATCACAGACAGAGAATATGGCTGGGTTAATATATTTACCAGCATCCCTTTATGTGAACATACCTACCTTTTCTGCAACACTTTCAGCCTCCCCCTAATTTCTTCCTTAACTTGGGTAGTCAGTGAACCCACTGATTTATATACATTTGGCAAACGTGAAAATAGTTTCCCTTTGTTTACTGGTGTCCTCACCTGTTTTTAAAATTCTCTCCTACTTTTCATTTCCATATATGATACCCTCACTTGTGTTATTTCTTCCTTCCTCCTGCTGAGACAGCTAATAAAGCTTTTAGAAGGCAATATCTGCTACCAGAGAAGAGAAGAACTGAGGACAGTAACAGGGGCCATCTTACCACTAATTCTCAGAAGACAAGGAGTCTCTTAAAGATGCCAGAGAAAAAAATTGAAATTGTTGCTCTTCTGTTTTGCAATGTTTTTTTAAATCAGCTGGTGGCACAAGCAGTTGAATACAGGATGGATGGAGAATGCAGCCCTCCAGCTGTAACATACAGGCTTGCCAAAGCCTTGCCATACGAAGATTACTCTCAATTTGAACTACTTCAGGCCTTGGTAATTAAGAGCGCCACAAACTTGAAATTGCAATAAAGCATCATGAAGATCAAAGGAAACAGGGGAGAGGTGTTTAGTTTTTGCTAAGTAGGAAGTGGCTATTAGTGACTTTATTAGGCATATTTTCAGTGGAGTAAAGCAAGCACAGAAATCAAAGAGCTTGGATATATTTGTACAATGTATTTATGGGGGGAATTTTAAAAGGAAAATGATGAAGTTATAATAGGAGAAAATGGCATGATCAAGAGATGATTTCTTCAGCTTAAGGAAGATTAAAGATTAACTTAGATGAAGGAAAGAAGACCCTGGGGAAAGAGATTAGTCAAGAGTGATGGTAAGGATGAAATAATATAGACAGGGAAAAAAGTAAAAAGCACATATGTTTTCAGGAAGGATTAAATATATAATAAACATGCAACAGTAGAAGGAAATATTTAGGGCAAAAAGGTAATTTTTTAAAAAAAGCTGAAATTTCAAGACAGAGAGGTTTGGAGATTTCTATCTGATTGTGCAGACTTTAGAAATAACTGAATAGTGTCTCCTGTGAAAATTAACTTGACCATTTTCAGCCAAAATTACTTCCCATACTAATTTTTTTTTCAAAGGAAGAGAATAAAATAGAGCTTCAATGTGAGCATTGAGGAGGCTTTAACTTTCACACAGATTTTTTTTTTTTTTAAGGAGCAACTGTGACATTCTACAATATGTGAATGTTTACAGCTGAAGACTGTAGAGGCACTAATGCCTCTTATTAAGTTGTCAGGCAACCATCATCAAATGTTGCCATCTCTGATTTCTGTTTAGAATAAATAGCCAAAATGTATAATATTTGTTTTGCAGTGACTTTTACCTGCCCATTTACTGAGTCTGTCTTACACATCCTGTGCCCACAGACATGGCTGAATGATAGGACTGCATGGGTTTGTGGTCCTAAAGCCTCTGTACACACCTCAATTTCACAGGATACTCCCACATACCCACTTATACACTTGAATCTGATTTAACAAAGCTGACATACAAATCTCACTAAAGCATCATCTGCCTGTTGATGCGGCACCTGAAAAACCTCACCTGTGGCATTCACTGCAGCAAGTAAGTGGGAAGTGAAGAAAGCATTTCAGATATCCCAGGATCAGATAAAGGCATGTGGCAAACTGCATCCAGGTAGAACCGCTACCAAACTGTGTCTTCTGATTTCTACCTCTGAACAGACACCCAATAGCTCGGACTGCCATAGCCCGGACCTGAACAGGCACAAGTCCTTTGACAACAGTGGACTTCTGCAGTGTATCTCACTAACTTAAAGACCTAAAGCTGGTCCAGGGTAACAAAACTCTCTCTAATATGGTTCCCCAATGAATATGGACTTAGAGGAGACGTCTAACAAGAAAAGTTATTTTGCATGGCAGCTGCTACTAACCCACAGATATTTACTGTCCCGTTCATTTCAGTTTACTTCTTGTGTTGACAGACAGAGCTGAACCCTAAATTTTGTGTTTAAAGTAGTATTTTGTTTTCCTAATTTCTACATAGAAGAAACAGGAAGTTACCTTTTTGTAAAAGCAAAACCTTGTAAGTCTATGTTATTTGAAAATTATTAGAAATGTCATTAAAATATACAGTATGTGTATGTATATATATATATACACTGTATAGATATAGTTTTAAAATTCCATGGAACATGAAATTCACAAAAAAACCCCAACCTCACAGTGGCGAAAGAGACAACATCAGAAGTCATGTCCTGTTTTTGATTATTACAGATAAGTGTTGGTCAGGGGATAAAGTAAAGGAAATAATGGTCTTCAAATATCGTGATTGATTTTACAAAAATACTCTGTATTTCAGCAAAGTACAATGGAAAACTAATTGTGGGAATGGTGCAGCATAAAAATTAAAATTCCTTTGAATGGAATTTCCTTTACAAAGAAAAAAACCAGATTTGTGTCATGGAAGTGTTGCCTCCCGCCTATAACATGACTTCATTTCTTCAGAAAAGGTCTGTATTTTACTGAAGTTCTCTTAATTGTAACTTCTCTTTTTTTCAAAATCTGTTTCGGATACACTGAACTCATTCTATGTCTAAAATATGAACTTAGTATACAAAACTGATAGAACTACTGTGCGGTAGAACAAAAAAAGCCATAAACAAACAAACAACTAACAAAAGAAACTAGTCACCAACTGATTCTCTATGCTAAAAGATTTCTGATTAAAAAATAGAAGTCTTTCCAGGTGGCAATTCAAACACAGCCACCAGCAACTTTTAATCACTTCTATGAAAAACATCCACTTGATTTTTTTGCCCTGATCTATCAAGTCCTTTCCTTTAATTTGCCATGCTTTACCAATTTTCTATTCTCAATATAAAAATCAAGCTTTTGAGAGTTGCTGGAAATTTTTCTTGGTTTTAATTGAAAGGCTAATTGAAGCTCTTCAAGGTTTTCATAAGATGCTTTATTACCAGTGTGATTTTTTTTTTTTGCCTCCATGGCACAATAGGAAAACAAAACTGTGGACACTATCAAGTTTTACTCATCTCTGTCAGCAAACTTGACATGTGAGTCGTTGCCAAGCAAGGGAGTAATAAGAGATAAGATCATAATCACTGTGCACTTTACTGATATGCTGTAATCAAATGTGGCAGATTTAGGATGTTCAGGAGGAACTGTGCTAAAATCTCTAAGCATGCGCTAATGGAAAGGTTAATAAGATGGTAGTTAGCAGACACCAGCAAAAGCAGTTTGTCACTAGAGCAGAATTTAAACCAGGCATATTCAAAGTCTTTAGCTCAAGGGGGCAATAAAAATATAGAATGGGTAGACTTAATACACTGCTTCCTTTCTTTTTATTGTCTAGCTACCAGAGGGTACCAATAATTTCTTATGCTTCATATTTTGGAGGCATCTGTGAAATTCGTTCATTAGCATAAACTCAAAGTGTATTTTTATGCCTAACAATACAGATTATACAAATGAAAATTGACAGTGATAAAAGTCTTGATTTCTACAAAGCAGCCACGTGAATTTGGGAAACATAAAATGAAATGGGACAGCCCACAGTTTTAATAGCTAAAACAGTGATGGCATTGATGTATCTGCTGGTGTATGGTTCTAAAGAAATCTAAATTGTAGAACAAAAGCTGTCAGTCTTTCCCTCTTTTTTTATATGCAACCAATCACACACAGAAGTGGCACACTGTAAGCGATGTGGTTTGAATTGCGCGGCTTCTATTATTTATGCAAAATGGGTGTTGAGCAGTCAAACTCCTTTCTATTCTTTTACACTGCAAACAAATCAATTAAGGTAGGTCTTATTCCAGTGAAAAAAACAACATGTAAAAGGATTTCTGTGTGTTCGGTTCTGCAATTTAGATTTCAGTAAGATCACTTACTATCTGCAAAATCAGCACAAGCCTTGTCACATTAATTACAGTATTTAAAAACTGCCTGTTTGAATTGGTTAGAGACCAATAGCTGATGGTTCTCCAGATTAAGCTATCTGAATGTAGCCAATGGGAGGTACTAGTCAAATAAATATCTCGAGAAGATGGAATCAAAAGCTCAGAAAATCACTGTAAAATCAACAGTATTTACTTCAAGGAAGTAGAGGATCAGACATTTTTAGAGCTCAGATGGAAAACAACAACTCGAATATGTTTTGAAACAATTTCCACACTACCTTTTCTAAAAAGCAGCTGTTTGTAGAAGGATGGTTTACATTAATCAGTACCTAACAATTTTATATACAACCTTTCTAAAATTCATTTGCATAATGATAATCCGCATATGGCAGGGTTTAAGTTATTTAAGCGGTGTTATATTTCACTATTTAGTCTTGCTTCACCACTGCTTTAGCAGTGAATCCTTCTGGAGTGTAATGCAGCTAATGAGGTAGCTTTTTAACTGAACAAACTGACAGGTCCCATATCTGCAGAGGCAGCTTGAAACCGTGCCCAACCTCTCGGCTTCCCAAGAGGCTTTTCAAAATTCAATAAATAACATCTGTAGGCGATGTTGGGTGCAGACCTAGCAGAGTGCGTCATAACACTGAGCTGGCAGAACAAAGAAACCATGACGACTGCCAAGTTTCCATGGCAACCGCTGCGAGGCTTGGAGAGTATAATAGCACATCAATCATTGTCCAAAAGAACTTCATTATCAGCAAGAAAAAAACCTTTAGGATCTGTTTAGTGTGCAATTGTGGGTTAACTCACCTCAAAGCCTTGCTCTCTAGCAAAAGTGGCAGCTTCCTGAAATAATAAAAAAAGAACAGTTAATTATAAAGTGCTAGATAATGAAGAAATAACACATTTTGAAACTCATTCAGCCAGTTTTCCTTTTACACGATTATCTCAATATAGCCATATACAGTTGTTCAATTCTGATAGTCGCACCAAAAGCTTCTCCCTATTCCCTCAAGCCCAACAACAGTACAATGTCAACACATTTCACAAGTTCAAATAAAGAAGGTACAATATGTTTTTTTCCAAGCCAGGAAAGTTACTTCTGCAGATAGGACTTTAAGTAGGAAACATCCTTCAGACATATTTTTAATTGAAATTGTATCATATCTCCATTTATGTATAGCACTTCATGGGATACATGTTTCAAAGCCATTTTAAAAAATCATTTTTCATCTACAGTACATTAAAAAACCAGGACCCACTAAATGTGTTCAGACCCTTGTGGTAGAACCAGAGGAACATTTAAAAATCTGATGTCTTAATCACTACTTTCAGCAATTTAACTATGTTCTTTTCCTGAAAGAACAGAGGAAACATCATGGTATCAGAATGTCCTCATCTCTTATTTATATTAATAGGT
This sequence comes from Irena cyanogastra, assembly GCA_013397155.1. Taxonomy (NCBI): domain Eukaryota; kingdom Metazoa; phylum Chordata; class Aves; order Passeriformes; family Irenidae; genus Irena; species Irena cyanogastra. Next base: position 880,529 of record VWZV01010978.1, read on the forward strand.
GCAATTAAAAATCTGTTTTGAAATAAAAGCAAGGGGATGGAAGACAATAGCAATGTTTTTCCCTTACTCATTTTCTCTCTTAACATGGGAAATATTGCAGAAAACCCTTCAAGTCTTTATGTTTTAACTTGCATTATTCCAGATTATCTTCACCAAGTAATATTAATAGAGGGATAATCTTGAGCCAAAATGGTGAATTGATCTAACTAAACAGAAATAACTACTGTACCAAACCAATCCAGTGTGCCTACAAGAGGTTTTAGTGCTTCAGAAAACACATAGTTGTGGACCTACATGATCTGTCAATTTGGGGGCAATGGAAGAATTTGAAGTGGGTACAATTGATTATAACAACAGTAAGTTGAGGTTAATAAAATGTGATAAGCTGAAAAGCACAACTCCTCAGGCTGCTTCACTGCAGAAACATAAGGCTGACCGGGTTACCCTTAGCTGATGTTGACAGAAAAACTGAATCATGGTCCTGACAATTGGGTGCGGGCAAGGTTAGCCACTTTGACAATTTACTTACAATTGAATCCCTTCTTGTACATCACACAGTCAATGACATTTGCTAGCCTGGCTGTCAAGAAGGAGTGTAGGGTTCAAAGATATCATGCAGTGTTTTCCTAAACCAGCATGTGATTAACAAAGCCTATGCTCGTATGAAAAAAGGAGCCTTGCAAGCTTCCACTCTGTAGTGATGCACTTACAATGAACTGCAACACAATCACGGGAGCCTCAAATGGGACCGTGACACAGAAAAAAAATAAAATAAGAGAAATAAGGGAGCTATAAGGGGGAAGAGAATAAGAAAATTGACTAAAAATTATGTCTTTTAGCCAAATAATTTCTTTAACCTCAGGTTTTTGGTCATGCAATTGAAATCGGAAGTTACACTGATCTGTCCTAAGGGATTTCTTTAAAATCCCAATACAGCAGGACATTAACATCTGTGTTAAACTATTGTCTGGCCAGGAAATTGGACACCGGTATACGAAATAAAAACTGTTCCAGGGAAGTGGTGCTTTCGTGTGTGGGAGACTTTGAGAGAATTCATCTTAATTTTCTGTACTGGGGCACCCATGCATAGCACATGTGTTTTGGAAGATCTGGCCCTTCCACAAGAAAGGATAAATGATTGCACATTTGTTAAAAAGTATCTCATCTTCAGATTCTCCTATAAGAGCGTCATCTTTTAGCCTGGTCTGCTGCCCAGCTACATGAATAATGGCAGCCAGCATAAAATCATAGATTTTCCTGCAGTTGACCTCTAATCTAAGGGTGCCTGAACATGCCAAAGAACAACAGTAATCTTAATTTTCTTCTCTTCTATCAACTGAACCTCAGAATGACTCCTGAGCAGCTTATTTCAGTAAGGATTGTGCCTACAATCCCCTAAAAATCAGCCTCTCTCAGAATGAGATCCTTTTAAGAATTAAGGGCTTTCCAGTTAAAAAAAAAGAAAAAATAAAGCTCAAAACACACATTTGGACTGTACAGTTTAGTGCTGGTGAAACACTGAGAAATGTGAGGCAGGCTCTGATTGCCAGGGACAGCTCAAAGTAAATTAACCAGATAAAAGCGATGAGAACCTTTTAGTATCTATTCACAATAACAGTGAGAACAGGAAACAAGCAGAACCCATCTGTGCAGCCCTAGGGCACCTCATACTGAGCTTCACGTCTCTAATAAAGTAGTCAGGTTAAAGTCTAAGTGGATGTAACATGTGGAGACGGCTTGGGTTACAGCGGCCAGCCGGGGCGTTCCCTGATGCAGGTGATAATCAGTATGATAATCACTATATTTACAGGCTTTCCATTTTATATCTGACATTGAAAATCACGAAGAAGGAGGGATTAAGGAAATAAACAACCTACACAGAAGCTTTACCGCTCCCCAGAGAATGCAGCATTTTCATTCATGCGTGACATGCGACAACAGCAGAGCAAAACAGCGACAGAACAGAATTTTCTTAGGAGGCTTCATTTCACATCAGGAGTTCTTTCAGTTTTGATAAACTTTACACATTATTCATTCATTACTCCAACTCAGCATTCTCAGAGCTGTTTTCTGTTACTGCCAACAGAACATTTCACAAAGCCCTCTCCCCACCTTATCACTGTTTCATACTAAATGCATTAAAAACTCACACTCCTTTTTCTATATAATCTTTTTACTAACTGTGACAGCAAATTTATTGTTGCACCACCTAAAGTAGAAATGAGATTTATTTTTAGTTGTGAAATGTCATTTGGCTCATGCTGTTTGGGAGAAAAAAATCATGAGTACGCTCATGCTGAGAAAACCTGTGTGCAACGCTACTTAATGGGAGTAACACAATGTCACCAAAGTTAACACACACCCTCTCTTTGCACAATAGTGAGCAGTTTACACAGGAAAGAGAGATTAATTAAGGAGACAACAATAAAAAAAGACAACTTCCGTTAGTGCTGGCCTTGCTGTTGTGTTAGAATTTGCTTGCTAGCTGAAAACTATTTCCATTCTTGCATGTATTTTACTGCTGGTGGAATCCCAGCTGAAAGCTATTTCAATTCTTACATGCATTTTATTGCCGTCTGAGCCCCAGCATTCAGTAAAAGGAACTGTTTATAATCTACACACAGGCTAATTTTAACGGGACTTGTTAAAATCCTGAGCCCTTTTATCACAAGCAGTACAAACTATTTGTTTATAAGTAAACAGAAACATACCCTCCAAACACAGAATCCGTCAGCCTCCGCAATCCTAGGAGTAACATATAATCCTATGTTAGCCCCCTGTGTTAGAATACTTTTATGATTATAGAGTTAAGATGGCTCAACTTCAATAATTGCATGTTCAGTTTGCCATGAGACACAGAAGGCCCACCATATATTAAATATTCTTGACACATCCAAATTTTTTTTTGTTGGTACCAAGGTTTTATGATTACTTGATCAAATTACAGCCAAAATGGTAACAACATGCATAGTGGGTTAAAATTAATTCATGGAGGCCAACATAAAACTCACACAATTGCACTGAACAGCATTTGAAACCACGTATTGCCAAAATTAGCTGACAAAGGCTGTTGCAAAAACACAAGCAACATTATTATCTACAATATGCATTTTAACCTTTGTATGGAAAAAAAGGAGCACTGAAAACTAAATTTGCATTTCATTGCCGAAATCAACATTATCTCATAAAGAAATGATAAAACAGCAGGACAGCAATGATACCCTTGCACATTGAATGCATTTCCTGTAATTGCACAAAAAAGCAAATGCAAGGGATGCTGAAGATAATCCCTCCCCTGCCATCCTTCTTGGTAGGGAAAACATCTCACAGAATAACCTCAACTCATATATTACAGCACTTCCCCCTGGATCTGATTTACTGTTTTTAATTGAGAGATTACTGACAGGTTTTGAGGGAGTTCCTACTTCATTAACTGAAACTTCCTGACTTGCCCAAAATATACCCTATTCCTATTTTCAGGAATACCATCCTCTTTTCTCTGTACAGCAAATCTGTGACACAGAGGGTTGAGCCCAGCCCATGAATCAATGCATTCTCAAGCCTGCACAGACACAGAGCATGTGTAACTGCAGAGCAAGGTCCTTGCAGCCCAGTGCAGAGCAGAGAGCATAACAACAAAAAGACATAAAAAAGCAAACTCACTCAGTGAGAACTAATAAATGACCATGAGAAACATATACTTTGTGTCTGCATTTGATGGGACAATTCTTACTGGGAACAACCATGTTTGATTGCAATTTGAATAGTACTTCCAACGCTGTACCTTACAGGCCTTTCTAGACTGCTAGACTCTTCTAAAAATTACTCTTAAACATTTTCTTCCTTTCCTACATTTCAGAAATGTGGATTGTTAGTTTTTTTGTATTTACACTGATTCCTTCAACACATTCAATGCTATGATTTTCTCACACAGGTAACTCCCTTTTTCCTCAGTATAATCATTTACTACCATTCATCCCACTCCTGAGTTCATCTCCAGTCCTGGTGTAAATTTGTGTTCTTTGTATCCACTCTTGCTTTTCTACAAAGTGTACTGCTTGTGGCAACAAAGTTACTTTCACAAACCTAACAGTAAAACCCTGTCATCTAAAAGGAATGGGTGACTGACAACTGAAATAAATAAACGAAGGTATCAGGAAGGCTTTTGTAGAAGTGATGCCCACTGATATCTACAACTCCATTCTGTAGAAGACGGACTCAAACAACCAAAGTTGGTTTAGATTGATAATCGCCTTTCTTAGGGGTAGATGCTGAAGATTCGTATTTCTGAAACAGACATTTTTATTCAGTATTTACTAAAGGACAGGAGACCTGTGAAACAAAAACCAAATACAAACAAACAAAACCCAACAAAACCCCAAAACCTCATGTTATCTGTCTTTCTGCACTATAGAGACATGAGTCTTTACTGTAATATAATTACTATGACTTGTAGTTCACCTCTCCCTAAGTAGGCACATTTGTCCTTCTGTCTGTCCCTTCTATCATCTATCCCTTGAGAGAGCTTTCTTATACAATTCTGTGTTTTCAGAGCTATACACTTGTTTTGTATATGTCACAGGTACTGAGAACCTCTGATTTCAGGGGCATTTGTTGTGCCCTGTAAATCTGAGTATGACCCCCAAAAAAAGATACTCTCTTTTGTTAAAATCTCCCTTCTTATTTTCTTGGAAGATAAGTAATGAGGAACGAATTACATTGTGCCCTCCTTTTGGTATTTCCTTCCTAAAAAACTTGTCACAGCGCAGGAGATCAACTAGATTTTAAGAAAGAGACACAGTGAGCTGTGCCATGCCATGTTTTCTACTCTTCCAGCTTCAGGCCAGTTTATAGTAAATATGACCCTGGAAATGGGGCTTAAGGCACAGAGAGGACAATGGATTTTCAGTTGTTGCCTTTGGATTACAACAAAGACATCATAAATACATTCACTAACTTACAGCAAAGCTGGTGGGGTGTTCTTCTCATCAAATCCAGGTATTTAATGCAGCCCATGAACGTGCAGCAATATGATCTGTCTTTCTACTACTTTTTCCTGTATATGATTCACAAAGCCAAACTAAGGTAAACCTCATTTTATTCCCTGTCCAAATTTTAGGAAAGTAAGAGATTGATATACATACACACACACACACACACACACACACAGGTATCACAGCAAATCCACAACTCTTAACAGGGAGAACTCTTAACAGCATACAAGAACTATGAGTACTTTCATGTGATGCAAATAGGGGTGATGTCAAAGCTGTGGTAATGGTAATCATGACCTCCCTAAGGAATTAGAGGTAGATTCTGCTAAAGACTCTGCTGATCAGTTGAAAACATGATTTCAACAAGCGGCTGCTATTATTCTGCTACTTAAAACGAATGGATGATAAGTCCACAAGACAGAAGGAGAAGTTCCAGCTGGATCACTAACCTTTAGTGCCAACAGTACATTTATTGTAGTTATTGTAGATAAGTTACATGTGTTCATCTTCAACCAGTGCTAAATAGCTATCAGTGGTTACTCAAAACACTGTAGATGGTCCCATCCAGCCTGCTTTGTCATTGCAGTCTGCTTTAGACAGGCATTACTTCAAGGTCAACTATTACTACATTTCACTGTATAAAGGCAATACAAGCTCATATACCATTATTTAAAAATGGCCACTTATAAAGGCATTAAGGGTTCAAAGGTAAATGTAATTTCATGCTTTTCTTTTCTTCCTTTTCCTCAGAAAGAGTTGCTTTAACATGGGTCAATAATAAGAGTTTGAGAACAGAAGACAAAAGAACCACCCAGTATATTTTCTGAAACATGGTGAAATTCTGCTACAGCTGAGAAAGCTTGTGCTACACAAGGGGATGTGTTACATGGATGTAATGCTTCAATATTATTTTTGTTTGACAACACAGAGGCCTAATCCTTGACTCAGCCAGTAGTGTAAACCTGTTCATGTTTCAGGAAGATCAGTGAAAGTAGTCAGGGAATGGACAGACCCTGCACACAGCTTGAGAATCAACACTGAGCACCAGCAAGTATCCACCCATACCTGGTTATTACTGAAAAAACACACCTGGGACCAATTGGATGGGCAGATTATCATAAAGGAACACTGAGGGTTTTTTTACCCCTCTTTCCTTTTCTTATGAGCACTACTAGATGCCAGAAAGTTTTTGGTTTTTTGTAAAGGATAGACAGTGAGAATTTATATAATATCCTAAAATATTATTTCAATTTGCTCCAGAAATACTAAAGACACTGGTAAATATATGCACACTGCCTTTACCAGTAGCTGAAAATATAAAATAATAAGAATCAGTTAGGATTAAATAATAAGAATTCAGTTCAAGTGAATAATCAGAATAAGTATAAATACCATATGGGGTTAAAGTTGTAGTGTTCAGAGGTGGTTCTGGCACTGTACCAGAGGGTTTTGTCTGAAAAAGCCTAGTGTGAAAAGAATTGAGAAAGAAACATATTTCCTGTCCTGCTAGGGTTCACCCTGGAGTGTTTGTATCACATAAAATTCATTAATATTCAAGCTATTTATTCTCCTATTCAGGTTACTACCAGAACTATAGCTCCTGCCAGAATCTTCTGCGGAAAGAATCATCCTGAGTCAGAGCTTAATGCCATTACAGGGTCTGCAACAGCTGCAGCAGGGATGTGCCTCTGAGCCATTTTGAAATTTTATGATGGATAAAGTGCTATTACTTACATCTCTATCTCATATCCTTACCTAAAGAACTGAACTACCCATGACTACATATGTGTCTCTCTCCTCACATACTACAACCATCAAATCAGTGAACAATACTTCTTTACACCATTTCTCCATACAAATACATCTGTTTCTACCTTAAAAATAAATGCATCATCATCAGAAGTGAGAAAGAAGAAAAAAAGACACCCCTTCCATACATATCATGGAATCAGGAGAACATAACAAAACCAAAAATATTAATAGCTAGAAGATAAGAGTTTTATTTGTATATAAAAATAGAAGATGTGTGGGGTCTTTTGAAATTTTTAAATACTGTTAATTGAATGCTCCCAGTGCTACCTTTCTGGCTGGAGGGTGACAAACAGAAATAAAAGATTGCATCATTTTTAATGAGGCCTTCTATGATTGTAACCACTCAAACTAGTCTGAAATCAGACACGACATTCTCATCTAGCAATTTCAGATGAAGAGAATAATCAGATACTCTGCTAAAAGTGCTAGGATCTAGCAGGATTCTCTCTAGTCCTGGTAAAAGGTTAATGTATTTTTAGCAGTGAAATTGAGTTGTTTTATATACTTTGTTTAGTGTGATGTCATGCACAGCCATTTAGAATCATAACTGAGGACGTGACACTGGGAACTCTGTAAAAAGCAATCATGTTAGCTCTAGCAAAGAAATCAGGTTGCTCTCTGCAATCCTCAGCAACAACAATATCTTTTAAATTCATCTTCAAATTACATATTTTACCCTTTCAATTAATTTAAAACCCAGTTGACTTCAGGAGTCTTACTGGAGTTTCTTGTGCTGTTTAATGTAAATTCAATGATACACTTATCTGTATTCAAGATATGAACACTCAAGATTAATTTTGTTTTCTGAAATTTTTAGTTTTTGCTAACTGTAGCTACTTTATGGAAGGAAAAACCTAGTTTTCCGTCTGTACCAGCAGTGCTCTCTCACAACATGGTTATTGCATGGAAACAACATTTCAATCTGACCACAGTTAGATCACTGTGGTCCTGAGTGAAGAACATAAGCTCTAATCACAGATGTGACTAAAGGCACTATTTATCATCTTGGACAAGTTGCTAATTTCTTGGATCAATTTTTAAAAAATCCATAGAAGTTAAATTCTAACTGCTTTTGACCAATAACTATTTATGGATGAGGGAGTTTGGTAAAGTTTATTTTTCTATTAGAAGCTATCCTGAACTTGAGAAGGGCTCAAACAGAACAGAGATCAAAAGATTAGTCAAATAATGAAATTAAAGGGACATGATTCCAACATATTCTAAAATGGTATATGCAGCGGTTGAGTTTGGGAGGGGCTTCTGCACATCATCTACAGAGTCCAACCCCACTCCTCAAGCAGGGTCAGCTAAAGCAGGCTGCCCAGGACCACTCAGTTTTGAATATTTCCAAGGATGGAGTCTCCACAGCCTTTCTGGAAAATCTGTTTCAACACTTGACCACCATCACAGTAAAGCTTTTTCCTTATGCTTAAATGAAATCTCCTGTGGCTAAACATGTGCCTGCTGTCTCTTGTCGTGTCACTGCTCACCACCATAAAGAGCCTGCCTCCATTTCATTTACTACCTCTTGTTAGTGTGCCTCGATAACATCTCCCTGAGCCTCCTCTTCTCGAGGCTCTCAGTCCCCCCTCCTCATACAACAGATGCTCCAACTCTCCATCATCTTTGTGGCCTTGGGTGGCACCACTCCAGTAAGTCTGTCCTTCTCACGCTGGGAGCCCAGAACTGGCCCCAACATAGCAGACACTCATCAGGGCTGAGCAGAGGGGAAGGAATCTCTGTCCCCGACCTACTGGCAGTGCTCTTCCTAGCCTGGGATGCTGTGCTCTTCCTTCCTTGTTGTGCAGCACATCACTGCCCCATAATCCTTTTTTCTCACTGAAATTCTGAGGTCCTCTTTTGCAAAGCTGCTTTCTATCCAACTGGTTCTCAGCCTGTCCTGGGACCAACATTTCTCCCCAGGTAAGAGGACCTTGCATTTCCATTTGCTAAACTTCATGAGATTCCCATCAGGCCACTTCTTCCCTCTGTCAAGGTCTTGCAAATTTGATACTATACTGTGATTTTTCTTGAAGAAGCAGGATTCAGAATTCCTATGACAAATGAAGCTACAAGCATACCAAGCATTCCATTTTACTTTTAACACACCACATTTACGAAAAAAGAAATAAAGAAAACAAAATGAGGTAAAAAAATTAAAATGGTGTACAAATATGCATTAATTAGTATAGGAAAAATATGGAAATTAGATATTGTAATTATGGAAAATTACATTCTTGCATCGAAGATCAGTAATCTTTCATCTAATACATAACAGCATAATTATGACAACAACTTATTTTTCAGAAGTGCCAAAAGTGTCAAATAGTTCAGCAATGCACTGCTCCATTGATAACTGTGTGCAGACCCCTTTCTTTCAGTGTGATCATTTGCCCCAAGATGCACTGGATGTGCAGCAGTAATACTGATATGCTGAATTCACAGTGGTTGTGCCTGCTGGGTATTTGCCATCCCTGTTAAACCAACTTTATGTACACACACATATATATACATACATATACATGACTTTTACAGATACGTGTATAGATCATGGCAAAACAAATGGGATCTCCCTCAATAAAACTTCTCATGCTTCAGTTTTCCATATGCACCCATTTTCCAAGCCCTTCCTTGTGAAACCAGTGGTTTTCATAAACACTTTTATTCACTAGACCTCCAGCTAGGGAAAAACAAGGTGTTTGCAATGGAATCCCACCCAGTAAAATACAACAATTTATTGGCACCTTCACCTTTTCTGAGCACTTGAAGGTTATGAAGACCTACAGCTATAATTTGAGATACACTGGTTATAGTAGTAGTAGTGATAGATCTTTTTGTTACTATGAAGTTATTTTGCCTCGTTAATATACTTGCAATGACTTATTATCTGTTCCCCTTCAAGACATCATTTGACATATTCAGTAGTTATAAAATATTAAATTATAAATACATTTTTCTTTCAGCAATGACTGAAATTGTTGTACAATTTGCTATGTTCAAAAACTCACATAGATAACTCTTAAAGCCAAGCTGAAAAATAAAACTTGGACTCAGTCCACACAGAAGAGAAATGAAAGATTTGGTCAACATCTGAATAAAAGAAAATTCTGAGTTTCAACTGTGCTCTTTTTACAAGAACAGTTCTCTAAATCTCTGCTAAGGAAGGACATTCTCCTAGTAGCCTCAGTTGTATATTCTAAAGGATCATAAAAATCTATCACAGTTTTCAATCAATAAAGTTTTATAAACTTAGTACAGAATGATATAAAAAAATTACCATTTCTGATTCCACCATATGTGCATTCTCCACATACTTCCAGATTCCAGGAAAATTTTTTTTAAGTCTCAGCTACACTTCAAAACAGTTATCATTTAACCTCTAATTCTATGACTTTAAAATGCTCCATTTATTCCAGGATTTGTCTCACAACTATTTTTTAATTACTGAGATAACAGATTGACATGAAATTTTAGTATACATTTATATATTTGTTAACCAGTACTATATGCTTAGTATATGTAAGCAAATGAACCTGAAATTGCACCTGATACCTTGCTTATTTTCCACATGACAAGTGGAAGACTACAAATTATTCTGAAGCTGAAATTAGTAGTCATAGTAATAGTAGCAGTAATTCAGTTTTGGACAGGTTATTTTTAGCCATGTACTTGCTCAAGCCCTTCACTGCAGATTTCTCACACCTCTGAGTGTTTTGAAGTATAAATAAGCTATTTTTTTCCTCTGCCTCTAGCATTACATTTGTGTTTAAATATAACAGAAGTTATTTCAAGCTATTTAGTTTGACTCACACTTTCCAACACAAAGGATTCCTGTGATTTCTTCCAAGATGCTGTGTCTCTTCCATTTCATGCAAAATTTGAAAAGAGCTGTAGGGTCACCTCAGTGCTGTTCTTTTGTTCGTACTGCATTCTGATTTGGGCTCTAGAAATTTACTTCTTTCTCTTACGTTGGTAATAAATTTTCTGGCCAAATACCAGATAACAAGTGAATGAGAACATTCTAAAGCAGTAGTGCTATACTCTCAGAGCAGAAGTAGTGGCAATAACAGCACACCAGATGCTGCATTGGAGTTTTTTTTTTTTTAAGACAGTTATTTATGGATTTAGGGAAATGAAGGAAAAAATAAGGCTGAGGCCTCTGAAAAGTGGCATAAGTTTGTAGAATCTTCTTGGTTTGAGGCTTACTTTTTTTCTAAAGAGCTACAAGGAATGTAGTGCTCACATAATACACTAGAATCTAATTATGTTATACACAAGTTAGAACAGATATTCAGCACTAGCAAACATGTATACTACAACTTCCTTATTCCTTACCTCTTCTCAGACTTTTATATCATGCATGCTCCTCTTTCAGTCAGGTTAATCACCTCTTCTGAACTGTGCTTAAAGAAGCCACATATATCTACCATGCCATGTTTTGAAAATCACCATGCTCTAAAAGGCATTTTGATCTTAGGTTGAGACCATGAAAACAAACAGTTGATTTGGAGCCTGGATGGCTTACATGGCAAGCAGTGAACAGTCTGCAGAGGATACTGTGCTAGAAGTGTCACTTAAAAAAAAATAATATTGAAACAGCTTTTTACAAACATGGCACTTGTCCAAAGCACACATGAAACATAAATATAACTGCAAAATTTTATGCACTAGATTTGACCAAGGTCTTGAGTGCTAATTTATATTTTCTCCATTTTGCTGGAAGACTAGCTGCATTTGATAAAGCTACTTCATAAGGACTATGTTCTCCTAACATTTACACATCACACATCTGGACTTGGAAAAGGATTCTGAGTAAAAGAGCCAACTAATGCAGATCTTGTTTATGTTATGTGCAATTACTCTTGTGTCATGAATCTCCCTGGGGTATCAGTATGTGCTGAAGACATTCAAACAATATATACTTCAAATAAAAGTGCAAAATCCTGAGTGTTTCTGTCCCTATCAACAATCTTGGTACACAGGATCATGGAAAAAAAAATTATGGTATTTATATTTTCTAACAATATTGCTCTTCATTTTTATTAATTATTTGTATGTAATTAGAGCTGCCCTCAGCATCTGAAGATCTCTGTTTGGATTGTTTTTCTCTCACAACTTGCTCACTGCAGCCAAGCGAACTAAGTGATGGCAGTTGCAACACTCAATTCAGTTACATAAACACATCTTCCTTGCCAGATTCCCCTGCGGTGTTCCCATTTCATGAAGTCAGTCTGCAGCATTTAGTAATGTACTGTACCAGCAAGTTTCTTTTCATGTCACAAAAGATTAGGTCCTCTGCTCCTGGCAGCAGAGCAGCATGTGTGTGAGCATCACACACATGGAATCCACCCCACACCAGGTGGTTGCACCAGCAAGAGAACAAAGAAGAAATACAATACTTGACTAGCTACAGAACAAGAACTGGATGTCAGATTTTAGCAGAAGAAAATAATTTTTCACCCAGAAAATAAGGCAGATTTATTCCTAAGCCTGTTGCAGTGTCAACAACGAGTGTAGGTTATACCTTCAACCATACACAAGATGCACGTGCTTCAGTCTGTACTGAGGGTATTTGCCAGTAATGATAAATAATGCTCTGGCCAGACTGTCCCTGTAGATGCAAACAGAGTTACACTTTTTAACATCACAGCTGGAACAAACACACCTCTGACTAAGAGAGCAGTATGTGGTAAAAGAGGTGCCACAGACAGAGTGACCTAATCCATCACACAGCCCATCAGCTGCAGGGATGAGGGGTTTCCTGGACAAAGTTTCCCCCCATACCTGCCCATCATGGTGAAGCTGGGTGGTCACAGTCCATTGATTTGCCAGACCTTACCTTCCCTATGGATAGGTCAGTGCTGAAGGCTAGCTGGTAAATTAGAGACTAGTGGCTGTATGTCTCTGCAAGGATCAGGCACAATACTGGTCCCTGGGCATGTTTACAGCAGGCAGTGGAGCATCACAGAGGTCTCAGAACTACCTCAGCTACCAGGCTGAGCTGGTAATTCATGCAGAGTCACACAGCTGAAGGTGCTCTTAAAGCACCAGCAAATTGAATCATCTAGTTTTGCAGGTTGCCTGCCCTGGGTCAGTTCGAATGCCATTGGTTGAAGAGTACACCTATGCACTTCAAGGATTAGTTGTAAATTCCACTTGCTGCCTAGATAAATATAAAAACACTGAGGTTTTTTTTCCTGAGAAAGAAACACAGGAGAATGGAAAGAATCCAAACAAAAACAGAAGTAGCTGGAATTACTTATTAATGGTTAATAATCACAACACAATGAACGAGGATTTTTTCGATCCTTTTACACAATTCTCAGTCAACACAAGCTGTGTAAAAAAGTTTCCTTCCTTCTTTCTAATTTAAGACTCCATTTCCCTTTGGGGTCCTCTAATCAGATCAGAGTCTAAACAACAGAACTGCTATATAAAGCTGGAATCTGAACCACCTGGTCTACATGTCCAGTTGGAGGACTTAGGGAGGTTGGATCAAACTTCCTAGCTCAAGTGATTTCCTTACTCTTCTCTAAAACTCCTACAGACAAATGTAATACCTAACAGCACCATATCCACATCCCTACCCAGCAAAGTGAGATTCTTTGTGAGAATTCTGACGCTACACAATGCAAGGAAGACAAGATCAATCATTACATGAATGTTGATCAATTCTATTTTCACATGGAACTGCTAAAGGCTGGCTCCAAGTGTTGACGTGTTTGCTCAGTAATTCATGTGTCATGCTTCTCTTCAGTTAAACAAGAAAAAAACACTTCTGTTCCAGCATAAGATTGTCCTCAAGTGAACACAATACAAATCCAAGTTAAAGCTGTTGTGCTTAAAATGATGTGCTCTCTCAGTTCAGATTAATGTTTCAGTGTAGACTCATCTTTATTGAAGGAGAATGACTGACATGGTGGATTAAATCTGCAGTTCTGCAAACTGCTTTTCTTCAAGTATCCATACCTGTAATTGTTATATGTATTCAGGTTAACTCACACTGCCTACACATGCGGAAACCTGCCATAAAAAGGAGTGGTCTACCTGTGTGGTAAGAGTTTTCACCTTTTACTTGCCCACAAGTCATACTGAGGTAATCCACTACTGCCCCAGTGGTTAATGCTGATTTGGGAAATCTAGGACCTGGCTTCTCAATTCTACTGATAAGTGAGCTGCATGCCAAGATATAGAAGTTACTACTTAAATTCTTCATAAATTTGCCATTTCTAAAGTAAAAGAAGCAGCAGGTAAAAATCACAACACTTTGTGATGCTATTTTATATAATACTAACAACCTATAAACAGCCAAAGGATAGTTTTACTTAGTTAACATTTAAAATCAGAAAAAGTATCTTCCCAAATAGTACACATTATTTTCTTGAAATATTTCAGGTAAGTACCAATATTCCACAGAAGACTACAGGTTAAGTACATACTAGTGGAGTCTCTTTTGATAGGAGCCAGTGAAGCTTTTCTTGCAGCTTAGTGGCAAAGAATTTACAGACTAGGGATGCTAACAACCCAACATCCATTTGCAACATAAAATGTTCTGTAAATCAGTGTTGTTGCTGTTTGTTTAGAAAAGTGTGAGACACTCTCAACTTCTACTTTCAATATTTGTGCAGAAAATTATCACAGTGCAGGTGGCATTTGGGTATTTTGTATTTCAGAACTAGCAAAGAAGTCTGGTGACATGGTCATTGCTATGGTAACTATACTTTTGTAGTAAACACCAAAGTAAGTAGGTACATAAAACATGTATAACTTGTCACTATATAAGTTACTGTTGCCCTGGGGCTGCAATAATTTCCTTCCTTTAAAATCGTTAAATCTAGCCATAAATACTCGGTATCTCTCAATGTCCTATAATTTCAATAAGATGACAAGGCTCCTCGTACATAATATAGTGCAAACACACAAGCACATCAATTTATCAAAATAGGAACTTTCTGAAGAAGTAATTTATTGGCCTGTAAGTAGCAAAGTATGAACAGGCTTTTGGCCTGAATAAAGAAAACCACTTCCAGGTTTGCACTCAGGCAAGACTGAGCTGTTGCGGGTTTAAAATGCTAAGGCAATTTCTCCATCACTGGGAAATACAGAGCCATTTCCAGGAAGAGACCCTCACCGGATCTTCTCAAGTCTTCCCCTTAGTCTTTATTTCCTCCTCTCCTCAAATTTTCTACCCATGGCTGAGATGTGGAATTCGAAGACAGGCTGGACCCTGCCTCCTTCAACAAACAGCAGTAATGTGCAGAAAAAGGCTTTGGTCCCCCTGTTGTGTTCCTCTCTTCAACATAAAGAATGTTTGACCTGAGGAGGTCCTCCTTTTGTCCCAGCAGAGCAATGTAACACACTGTTATGTCTTTCATACACAAACTCGTTTAGGAACAGCAAAGTGCAAGCTTAACGCATAGCTTAACACAAGCTTTTCACACATAGTGACAATGAACTGATACTCAGAGAAAGGAAGCACAGTTGTCTTCCAATTTAGAGCAGGACTGTAACTCTGCTGAGCAAAGGACTGGCCCACCCATGGCACAGAATGAAGGCAGGCACTGATAGGTCAAGTGGATCCCTTGGGATCATTGCCTTGGCTTACATTACATGTATGGCTTGGAAGTCTTATGCTTCAGAAACAAAGCGAATAGTGTTCTGCAACAGCTGCATTATACCATCATATCAAATGGATTAGGATGGCCACGGAGGCTGGAAGGCCTAGCCAGCTATCAGTGAAGAGGGAAGTACAGCTGAGTAAGTTTTTTACAGAACATACACCAATATACCAGCACACTGGACAAACACCAACAGACATCCTTTTAAACTAGAGAATCCTGCTGCTGCAAGAAGAAAAGAGAAAAGGTGCTAATTTTATGGATGATGAGAAAGCATCCACTTTAATGTATCATTGATGTTCTGGTCATCTCTCTAATGCCAATATTAAGTCCCATTTTTCACTTAAAGCAGATAGTTGACCTCTGTTTGCTATGACATATACTGTACATAACCTTACAGGCTTTGAATATACTTTCTGGGTTTATGAATCCTTTGACAACTAGGTCCTTTACCACAGATACTCATTGGCTGTATCCCAAAAGACTTACCAAATGTCATAAGTAATTATCATTTGAAATTTGACATTCAGGCTATATTCAAAGACGGAAATTTGTACACAAACTATTCACTTTACCTAATTATATGTAAAAGGACTACAGCAGTGCAGGGAGCTCCAACATGGGACCACTGAAATGGCAGCCTTACCTATCAGTCCTTGCCTCATGATTTTATAGACTGTAACAATTGATCTCTGGGAAAGAAGCTCAAAGACTGATTTTGGTTTCTTACTTTTAGATGGACGGTCTCTAACTACACCCCTAACAAAAAAAAAAATCATGTGGCCACATCCTCTTTTCTTTAAAATATCCCCCATGTCTCTGCTGCCTTAGCTACACTGTATAGAGGGAACCTGAGACAGAAGCTTCAAGTCTAATAAGGGACAAGAGTGAGCAAGATCTCCATATTCCTCCAGCAGTAAATTCCTAGGTCAACTCAGGCTGTAATGTGCAACTTCACACTAATATAACTGCAAATCACCCTCCCAGGCTTCATTCACCAGTAGTGCTCTCACTTCATTGTGCTGATTTGCTGATACAGAAGGTACCCAAGTACAGGTTAACAGGCTGGTGCACTGTGGCTGCTTGTGTTATGCTCTGCTACATTCGGAAATCTGTTCTTATGAGTCAACACCAACGAAAAACAATTTAAGGTTTGAGAAGAATAGAATTTTTGCAATGTTGTATAATCCTTGGTATTTTCTTTGGAGTCCATGTATGATGCTTTTAAAAAGCCATAATGATAATGATAACAACAACACTATTAATAATTAAAAACAATAAAGACAATAATAATAATCCAGGATGAAAATTTGCATCAAGTCAATATTCAGTAAAAATCAGGGTATGATAACTTCAGTATTAAGAACTGCAAGTATGCTGTAAGAATTTTGCAATCCACAGCTTGAATATAAACTCAGAAAACTCAGGGTTAGCCTGATGCTGAAAGAAATGCAGCTACATTAAGATAAAAGATAGACAAGCCAGCTACTCATACATTAACTCCTGCTTGTCTTGATACTATGAATGAAAACATACATGAAAAAGTCCAATGTTCCGAAAACATAACTTTCAGCTAATTTACTTCTCCAAACACTAAAATATTTAGTAGAAACAATAGTTATTCTGCAGGTTTACTACAGGACACCCTATCATTAGTATTCTCAACAGTAGGACTGCGACACCTCCTTGACCCACAGCTCCTTCATGGTGCTCTTGTGCTGACAGAGGACCAAATTAACAAAAAAACCAGCTACTTCTCACAAATCTTGCATCACACAATCCCTGCAGTCACATTAAAAACTAATGTGAAAATGCAGGAAAGCCCAATCTCCTTTCCCTTTGCTCCCCTGCATAAGAGTTAGGCATAATTCAGTTAATGTATTCTTAGCCCACAAGCTTTCACTCTCTTCAGCTAGAATTCAACAGTTGTTTTAAAACATGGGGACTACTACTGAAAGTTGCTGGAAGTATTCAGTAGAAAGCTGAAAAGATTGACAGTGAATTTTTTTACTTATGCAGCAAAGACTAATTTGTATTTTACGCTGTTTCAGCAGTCTTTAACTGTTTTCTTCAAAATCACTGGCTCAGTGGCACCATATGGAGCATGTTGAACTTAAGGTACCAAGAATGTGTCCAAGATATATCTCACTCCAGTGTGTTAAAACATTCCACCCTGCAGCTGTCATTATAGGAATATAATTCATACCCTAAAGTTTAAAGAAAAACACTGTAGCTTACTATGCTTACAAAAATACAAGATTCCTTTGGTTCCAAGCAACAGTCAGTAAATGGAAAACAGTTAATCTTAAAAACTGCGGTCTTAAATATTTGAAATCTTAACTGATCGTGAACTGCTTTAATTCTGCATGTATTTAAGAGCGAAAGCAAACAAAAAAAAACCACAAAAAAACCCCCAACAAAATACCAAAAAACACCATGGAAGAGAATTCCTAAAAAAAAACATAGTAAAGGGACTTCTATATCTGACTTCAGCACAGACCATCATCACTTTTTTTCTCTTCCATTCCCTGCATTTATTTTAAAAATTGATATATGAGGTTATGAAGCAAAAACTTTAGCTATATTTTGTAATGCACTGAACAAGTGTATCATCAACATTATGAGATTTCACCTCTCTGGTCATTATTCTCCAGTATCTCTGTTTAAAATGTAAGTTTCTTAGGACAAGACACACCTCTCACTCTGTTTTGCACAGTGTATAGAACTGCAAAGATCAGCTATAAAGTTAATCGCTGTAATAATAAGGATAGAAGATAGGCAAGAAAAAAAGAACCCATGATGGTCTCTTAGAAAAGCTGTCTTGGGATGGACACATAATTCAAATAGTCAGTTCACAAGACAGTAATGCAAGATGCCTTAGAAAAGGATCCACAAACCCCCATTTTTACCTGCCAGCCTGTCACAGCACGTGTCGCAGTGGAGACGGCCATGATACACAGAGTATTACCATACAATTTCAGAAGGCTTCAACCAATTTCAAGTAACACCACACCACTTCAGAAGGCTGCAAGGATCTGCCCTTCTTATTCTTTAGCCAACTTTTTATACCCTCATGTTCATGCATTGCACTCTGTTCCCTTTGGTGATTGGTCAGCGCACCTGGGCACTCCAGGGCTCATTGCTGTCAATGCTGCTCACCTGCTGCTCACAGCTGCAGCCCATTGGGGATGAGGCCTGGCTGCAGCCCCACTCCCAGTTACCACAAACTGGGCACCTACACCAACCCATCATCTAGTCTGTATATGATATGTTTCAAATGAAAACTATTTCAGAGATTTTAAAAATTTTATTGATATAATTTGTCATGGGCCTTTCTCTGCAAAGCCAGGAAGTTCCATGAGGCTCAGGGGAAAATGCTTCAGAAATCTTCTAAGGTTATCTCATGATAGCTTACTGATAAATGGCAAACTCCTGTAAGCCTTACTACCCTGGAGGCCTCCATGGGCAGGCAGTAAGCTGTGTGTGCCGTGCATGCCACCGAGCTGGGGATCTCCCCTGGACAACACTGCCAATCATTAACTATTTGCAGTCATCCAAGGACCAAGGGCACTGATGGCGGCCTGAACACTGCATGCCTTGTGGCTCTAGGAGACATTTCATATCTGCAGAGAGCTTACAGAAAAGATGGAAAGGGTTTTTGCAGGTTAGTTTATTACAGCAAGATGGGAAGTTGGGGTGGTTCCGAGCACAGAAGCTGGCTCTTGGGAGACAGCAGCAACTCAGACGCAGTAATAAGTACTATCAAAGACCTTGGTATGCTTTCCTCATAGACGAGACGTGTAACATAATATCCACACAGCTGTTTGAAAATGCGGAATTTAAATAGGAAAACACTGCAGAGTTATACCAAATTTGCACCCTAGGCTGTGCTAGGTAGGTATACCCCAGGTATGAGGTGCCTGATTCTAGAAAAATGAAATGCAAGAAGTACACAAGAAAAAAGAAGCCATTAAGGAAATGTTATGAAAAGGTAAGCATTGCAACTTACTCCAATGTCAATTTAAATCAGTAACAGCTAATGGGTATGGGCAGCTTAGCATAGACAAAATTAGTTATATTTCAAATAGTTTTCAAGATGAATTGGATACATTTCAAATCTCCTTTTGTGAATTTTATTTACATGAAGAACAATTTTTCCTACTTGTAATCCTGGACAAGGATTTATTGAAGAAGATCTTATTAACAAATGAAAAAAACAGTAGCACTGAAAATATTTTTGAAATCTAATTTAAAAAATTAATTTGAAACATTTCTACATATTATATACCCAATTCTCCACATCCACCTAACACTCAAAATCATTACAATATCATTGAATGTACAAGATTGTAAAATAGAAAAACTAGGGGGTTTGCTTTGTGTTTCATTACATGAGACACAATTCTAAAAGTTGTTATCTTGAACAGCATCCACGAGAGAGAATGTCTGTATAGCTTACTCCTGAATTAAGCATTTTCCTGGTCTAATAACATTGTTCAATAATTTATTATGCGCTCTCTTCCCACTAAATCTATGCAAATGTCCTCCATAGTAGCTAACTTCTGTTAATTTATGTTGCAATATTTTACACAGTGCATTTTTCAAATTCAAGTAACATGAAAGAGAAACTTGTTTAAGATTAGCAGAGGCTAAGCATGGTTAAAAAGTGCTAATTGACATTTCAGTTCCTAAAAAAACCAACTCCAATGGAAGAGGTAGAAAATGAATCCGTATGGCCTGAATTAAGTCTGTTACAATGAAGATCCTCCCCTAAAATACTTGCTATCTTTACCATAAATGAAAAGATAACTTTGGGACAGGTCACGTTTTCACTTCCTTGCAGACTTAAAAATTATCCCAAGAACACTACTGAAGATGACATTAACATCTTTAATACTTTGATCTTGATTTTAGCTTGTTCTACCTGAAATATATACATGCACCACTCATCCTGGGACACAGAGTTCTTGTTTGAAATATTAAAGAAACTCATCTGCAAGTAAAGCTAATATGGACTCCTGAAACAGGGTTTTCATGTGGTCTAAATGATGGGTCCAACCTGCCACCATTCTACACTTTAGAATGCTCCTAAGCGTGTCCACCCACCTCCCAGGGAACGCTTGTTCAGAGATGGGTTACAACTGGCAGCATAAGGCTATGCACTTCTTCAGCTCTTTTCATGACTTTAGATTCTAGAAGAAAGGAATCTGGTTCCAGATGATGAGTGTTCTTTTTTGAGCAGTGAGATTCAGTAGTTTGACTCATTATCGTAATTCATATATACCAAGATGCAGCTCCATCCAAATCTGGCATTTACTTTGATGTTCAAATCAAATGCATAGTGTTTGGCAACTATATATGCAGAATTTAAATTGACTGATCCATTTATCTGAAACTGGTATGTGTCCAAGACCACTCACAGATGTATTTCTCCTGCTCTAGTAGAAATTCCAAGAGGAAAAAGACATGTTAATCATAGCTGCTCCAAAATAACACATACAGCAAATATTGTGTGTTAAGACCATCTGACTGCCCATCCATGTTTCAAAAGAAGTTAAGAAAAACCAGGTAAACTGATGGTAAAGGATATCTTTAATTCCCTGAAATTTGAGATATTTTTCCAGTTGCAGGGAAGTCCTCCTTGCAGAGCAATCAGGACTACCCCAACAACACAATTTATAGCTACCACTTAATTTCTCATGAAAATTCCAGTTATTTTTTTATTTAAAGGACTGTTGCACAACCTAGAGAGGTCAATGGTGTGATAGACAAGTTAAACACATCCTGGTCTCTCAGAGGAATTCTGGAGCAGAAATATGCTTTATTAAAAGAGATCCTAAAGAGAATCTAATTCTGTGAGGTCTCTTACCTGCCAGGGATCAAAAATACTGTCCATAGCTTGGCCTCTCAGATTCTCAAAAATAGAATCCTTCAGAAGGGCAGCCACAGAGAAACAACCACGGTGTTGATTGGTGCCTGCAGACTGGCTTAGACTCACAGGACAATAATACCAAGAAGAAGAATTTCTCAAGTTCTCAATAAAAATAGTGAGTTTCCCTAGAACTGAGATCCATGAGTTTCCAGCATCAGAAAAAATTTAAAATAAAATTCCTAACTCTAGAAATACTTGGGACATCTTCAAACAGCTTATTCAACTAGCAAGGCTATACCCTGAGAGCAGCAAAAAGCTAGAAAAGTATCACAAAGGACAGGTTGTCTGGTGATCCTAAGGGTCTTCCACTGGAACGTGCACCACCTTGCCATTGCCTTCAAGTGAGTTTCTCCAGTGCTAAAGACTTTTGCTTATTGGAAGCACAGCCCAGCTGGGGCCGAGCTGCAGCCCAGCTCAGCTGGTGGGACCAGAAGCAGATAGTGATGGCCAGTTCCTTTGCAAGGGTGGAGAGGAAGTCCTTCTCCTTAGCTGTGGGTGAAGAAAGAAATTTTCCACTTGTGAAATTATAGCCTTCAAATAACATAAATTGAAGATGATGGACACAACCCTTCATAGAATTTCAAATTCAGAGTAGGGGGTTCCCCCTACACTGCTGGAAACATAATCAACAAACAGACAGGTTTATGTATTTCAAAAGTTCTGTCACAGTCAATAAACTGCCACAATTCTGTCCTTTACAGGGAAGCTCCTGCACCTGGAAACCACTTCAGCATGGAAAGCAAACTGCCTTGTGGATGCTGATGTGATTGCATATGTTTCTGGTTTTGACACAGAATATAAGGAGTCAAACGAGGGTCTGAGGACTTAATGAGCAACATTTTGACAATGTTAATTATCACATAAGGATTAGCAGTAGTTTTACTGAAATACAGGTATAACAGATCATTTCTCTGAAAAACTAAAAAACTCCAAATGTAATTACTAGGAGGGAGAGTTCCGTTAACTTAGAACAAAAAACTTATAGGGCAAAGCAATTTCTCCACATTGCTTCCCTGGGAGGTCAGTACTTAAACAAATGGTTCTAAAAGTCAGAATATGACCATTAAACCTGAAAATACAGCTTAAGGACACACTTTGATGTGGCTGCAAAATTATCACCCAAAGGCTGTTATAAATGGGGTGGCTTAAGTTTATAAATAAGGCAAGATTTTAGAGATCAATTAATGCCTTTGGGAAAACCATGGATGCTTTTATCTATCTTTCAAATACTTTAGGTATGCTGCAATATATTTTTTCTACTTCTAGCTTATTTCCTGCTTTTAGGAAAACTGGAAAATAAATTAAAATTAACAAAATATTTTTGTGACCCTTACAGATATTTATGCCCCACTGCATATGCTTCATAATATATGCACAATTAGCTTTCAATGTAATGTCATTGCCTCAACTCTAAATTATAATTTAAAAATAAAATACAGATTTTAATCAGTAATAGTTTAGCACAAGTCCATTCTAAATACCTTCAATGTTTATGTCAGCACATGAAGGAAAAATTACTTTTCATTAATTTACTTATACATAGCAACTTTTCAATAGTCTTAAGGAAACATCAGTGAGTTAAATATATTCTTATAAAATCTACAGAAGGAATCCCAGTAACAGAAGATTATATCGCTAATTGGAAAAAAGAGAGGGTTCAAATGCTTAATTTTGCTCTTTGTTGAAGCAAGCCAGAAAAATGAAACTAGCAAATAGATTTATAATGAGATGTGAAACTCCCTTGAGGGAATAAAAATATTATATGGGCTATATAAACAGAGGGAAGGAAGGTGTTGACAGAGAATGATAACATGAGAGAAAGAACAAGGCTGAAACTGCAGTTTTGAAAAAATAGTGCTATGCAATAGTACAGAAAAATAAGTTAACATAATAACGATATTGCCAATTCTATTCCAGAACCCTCAAACCATGTTTTCAAAATTCTGAACATCAGCATGGACCTGTCTCCTTAACTGTCCTTCCCTTTTCTCTCCTTTCAAGAGCCTTTGTTCAGACTCAAATTTATAAGCACAGGAAGCATCAATACATACTCTGAAAGCATCAATACATACTCTTTATGTAAAAACTGTCTCTTTCATATAAAAACCTCTGTCCAAGAACATTTACAGCTAATATACAACTTATCCATGCATAATAACATTTAAGTCAGTCAATAATTGTTTCTTTGCTGTATTGCCTGGGAGACTCTAACAGCATGGGCTGCCTACATCTGATAAAACAGAGGTTATCATGCTTTCTCTTTCAAAGTCCTTTGTACCACCATGCATTACCCTCACATCTAATCAGATCTAGTGATTGTGTTTTCTGAGAAACCTGGACCAGCTCAGTGATTAACAGCGGTCTGGGCCACAGAACTCACCCTTGTGCTCTGGATGTAAAAGTGTTTATCTAAGTTAAGGGGGCAGATGACATCATGTGATAAGAGCAGGTGAGAGGGGTCTGCATCAGCTCACACTTAGATGCTATCCATGCAGATAACATGGCACTGCAGCCTTATAATACACTGCAAGGACTATCTCTAACAAGGGGAGAATCTCCAGCACATGCTGCCATAAGAGGCTTTAGCATAACCTATCAATACTCTGAATCAGAAACTGGCTATATCTGCCCCAAATAGGGCTTGAAATGTGGAGGCATTGAATTAACCTTAGCTGGATTGGAAAACAAAGCTTTATCGTAATGTATTTTTCACCTACATTCTTATCTGCAAATATCTCTGTGAAATTGAAAAGTTCTGAATTTACACTGTTTTAATGAAGCTTTTGTGAACATTTCAGCTTCTATTCTTCTCATTTGTATCAACTGTGTAACTCAATTTTATTCATACTTCTCTTTTTGCAGTTCTTAAATTATACATTAGATATTATATATTATACGTTTTTGCCCTAGCGATCTGACTATTAAAAGGCATATGTAGTTTACCTTTAAAAGGCTTTCAGAGACATATGTTAATATTACACTGAAAACTGAAGCCAGGTTCTGCAGGTTTTTCCTCCAGACAGGTGAGTTTTGTCCAAGATGTATTCAGCAGCTGAACACATTTTAGAACACTTAACTGAAGAAAAAAGTTAGAATTCAATTTTGTTTGTTCCTGGCTCTGCTCTTGCTGTATGACCTTGGACAAATAACCTTTCAATTGTCCACCTGTAAACCAGTCAAGACTACACACTCACCTTATTGGTTTATTCTGAGCTTTAATGTTTATGAAGTGTTATGAGATGCTCTGGGAAGTGCTACGAAGTGAAAAGGGTTATCAATCATTGTCAGTAAAACACAAACTGCTGAAATACAGTGGAATCTGCTTTTTCGTCTCTCAAAGGACATGTTCTGTCTTGTGCTGTGTGTTCTCCAGTATTCACAGTCTTAAAAGTATCTCAACACCGCATAGCATAAGGAAGGATAAATATCCCTAAGCATTCTGAGAGACTACCAGAAAATATTTTTAGTTTTAAGAACTGAAGTCTGTTTCAAAGTATAAGCTTTGCTTTTAAATACCTGCTTGTCTCCCATAACAGGAAACAAGAAAGACATTTTTCGAGATAGGGTTCCTAAATTGCTTAAATAGCTAGACATCAGCTGAAAGCAGCACTAAATATAAATTTAAATACGTGGCTCTCAATTTTCCTTTCATTCATAATGTACTAGGTAAACTATACTAAAAGAATTACTTGCTTATTACTCATAGAATTCAGTGCAGCAGCTGAGACAATATAGATAAAAAAGATGATTAATTGAGACAGAATGAATCACAACAAAATATGTTGTTGTAAAAGGTATGGTTAACTCCACAGTGATTCATATCATTTCAGATAACAGGGCTTTTATCAAAAACGGCTGCAAGGTTGGGAAATGATTTAAAAGCATTTTATCTTAGAGAGCCACTGCAGTTCACATGGGAAGAAAAAAAAAAAAAGAGAGGAGAGAAGAAGCAGCAGATTCAGTGTCTGCAGCTGAAATAGCCTCGGGCTGTTTCAGCATCCTTCCCACAGCACATCTTTACAACAAGCCACTGACATTATCAACCTCCCTTGTGCTGGAGATTCTCTCATTTTTCAGATAGCCACAATTTATTAGATATTCCATTACTGAGAAAGTTAATTCTATGAATTAAGGAGCAATATTACAACACCATAGCTGTCCTGTAATTGAAAACACAACACCTACCACAGGAAAAGGGCATTTAAATTCTACAAAGACATCAAATAAAAAGAGTATTTATTTTTCCTCAATTCAGAATTACAATTTTTAATTCCAAGGCTCCCTCCAAAGACTTGGCAGAAATCTTAAACATAAGATTTATAAAAAGAAATACTGTTTACTGCAGTTTGGAAAAGCAAACACCAGCAGCAGCTGACCTTAAAAACCTCTACCTGTTAAAATAGAAGGGAAGATGAGATGTCTCCTTACAAAATTTTTTCCCATGTGTATTTAATAAACTGGGTCAGAATATCTGACTAGGATTTTTAACTGAACCACAGACTCCCTGTAGGGAACTGTGCAAACCTCAGTCTCTCACCCAGCCTAGGAACTGAAGATAATTACCCTCACCTGTGGGGCAAGTTTCTGAGAACTGAAAGCACAGTGAAAAAGAAAATATCAGTATATAAACTGAAATGCAAAACAGTAACACCCAACTTAATGTCATTTAAGATGATTACTGTTTGTGAAAATTTAATTCCAAGTGAACAGAGTTGTAGAAGGTAAAGGCTGAATGCTTAAGGATGATAGCTTGCCAACAATCAGTGACTGAAAATAACCTCTCATTATAGACCAGGTCCAGTTTGACAAAAAGAAAATGTTTCTTAAGGGATCTTTACATAATACACATGCAAGTTAGCAGTACTAAAATGAGCCTCTTCAAGATACTCAGTTTCAAATACTATTATTTGCCTTCCAACAATAATTATAAATGCTTACTTGAAAATACTTCAAACAGAAACATCAACTTAGTGATATTTACGGCATGACCAGCCATCCTTTGCTATGTTCCTCACTTCTTAGGCCATCTGATACTGAAGAGTAGACCGAAATGTTGGTCTCTCTTTTATTATTTATTGAAAGTCAAACTGTATTTCCCTTCTTCCCCACACCAAATTACATCTGCCACCTGATTTTCTCCTGACTCCTACTTCTTAATTGTTTCCTCAAAATCAGACAGCTCACCAGTGTAAAAGGACACTCATGGCTGTGGAAAGCTATCTGCCAGGTCTAGAAACAGTAGGAATTGCCCTGTGTAAATTCAAATCAGTTCAGTTATGCCACTATGAATGCACACTAGTTCGAAGAGAATCACCCTGAGGCTCATTTATCTTCCAAAAGTGATTATGTCTCATTCAAGATTTTTCTGGGCTGTGGGCAGATTTCTAAGCCTGCAGGTATCAATCTGATCCCAGGTGATAATGCAGCAGAGGAAATTTGCAGGTGGAACTGAAGGTTGTTCTCAGTGTCATATCTTAATGTAATATATCAAATTATGTGGAGTGAGAGTTTATAGCAAGGGAATAGACAAATTTGTTTGTAAACTGCCATTTAGGTGTAAATCCTAGCGTGTTGAACACAGTTTATGCCAGAAAACTTACCAGTATTTCCATTCTCTCCCTCAGCTAAAATAAGCACAAAACTACAGACTGCCTGCAAGTTCAAAGTAAGGAGCATGTTAATCTCACCAAAATCCCACCAACCCCTCAGTTTTATATTTACTGTTTTTCATTGCTGTTGAAGAGAATTTTCCATGTAATTGAAGAGACTTGCCTTTATAAGGGTTTACAAAGGGTATTAAAGGTTGTTGTCCAAACCACCCACACTGGTAGAGATCTTTCTGTTAGTATTTGATGCCTCATTCAAAAATATTTCAAACAAAGGAGGCACAATGTACCATTCCAGTATATTGAGAAGAGGAAATGATGACAAGACCCATTTGCTATCTTATTCCATTCAAAGGCATTCATCTCTTTAAAGCTCAGGATTTCTAACTCTAGAACCACCACTAAAGCTATTGCCATTGCTTCTTAAAATGTACAAGTCTTGTACACAACCTACTTTCTTTTCAGCACATTTGCTGTCACACCAGCAGCAATTTCCCAATGGGCTCACAGATGCTCTGTTTTTTCAAAACTTCAGCTTATAATCCTGTAATTAATTTGTTCAGAGACTGGATGTTTAGAAGTAACAGCTCTTTACACTAGAGACAAAGAGGATCAATTTTTAAAGAGTAATTATTATCTTAGTTTTATTTATAATTTTGTATTTTAAAAAAATTCACCATTTCTCTTCTGCATAACCTCCTCAACCTCTGTGGATCACTGTACACTAAATACCACAAGTTATATCACTGGCTTACTGTTTTTGTTGTAAAGCACTAGATGAAAAGCTCAATGTGTCTATAACTCCAAAGTTTCTAAGTTCTAAAATTTTTCAGTGATGCTCCGCCTACATGTAGTAAGAGAACTCAGAAGATCTTTACTACATGAATATCAACAAATATTCCTTTGAGTCATGAACTGGTGCCAGATGGGAAGATAATCACGTGAGAGCCTGGCAGTCTCCCTTAAATCCTCAAGAAACTGCTCTCCAGGTGAACATGAAAAAATATACAGACTGCTCCCCCAAGGTAGTTTCTTCCCTGAGGAGATCCATTGTAACACATCTTTCAGGGAGACTGGAAATTGAATTCAGATTCCTGTGTCCATTACTGACTTTGATGGGTCAAGTATTTCATGTACATCAACATTTAGCCCTAACCAGGAAGATGGAAAGTGATACATACAAATTTAATCTCCCTTACTTGCCTAGAATAATTGCTGTGTAGGAAACTTTCTACAACTCTGTGTAAAGATGTTACTTTGAAAGCTTTCACTCTTTTGACCATTCTGTTACTGAAGGTTACTCTGAGTTGTAAAATATGTATTCTAAGGTGAGCTTTTACAGCCGAATTAAGCAGCAACTTGTGACAAAGCAGTTATCATCAGGAGATAATTGACCTTATTTGAGAGTTAAGCATCCTGAGGCAAAGTAGAGTGTGCTTAATCCTGGCAGGTTAATTATCCAGTGATTATGGTAGCTTGGAAGGTATTACTGCTAAGAACCATTTGCAAAATGACACTATTAAAAAAACCTTAATTTAATAAAAATTAAAAGCAACGACAATAATCAAGTTCTTCAGTCATGTATTGCTAGATAATGACTGCAGAATGGCCCTACTTGGTTAACTGCAATGACCATATCATTATTCTTTTTCTGAATGTTCTGTACTAAATTTGTTATATGAACTACCATTAATAAATACAAAAAATTCAAGCTAAGATGTTTAGGTAGATTATAAATGAGATTTAAATAAATTTTCAAAACACCAGTGGTCACTGAGTTAATGCTGAAATTGATACATATACTGAGCTGCTACCACAGCATTCAGTGTCTAAACTGCAGTTAAGGGTGTGCTGGCATTTACATTCAAAACTAGAATATTTATTCTGAGAGGTTTATAACTTGCCCATTTTAATTACCATCTGGCTGAAACTTGAAATAACCAATCTCCATTCAGATGTAAATTTTTTAAGTAGAAGATGTAATTTAAAATAATTTTGCCAATTGTTTTTAGTTTAGGAATGGCAGCAATTTGGAATTTTGCTGCACTTGGATGTTTTTGTATTATTCAAAAAATAAACAGCTCAGTGCTTAACAATAGAATTATATTGGACTATAATGTGAAGATAAATATAGGGAAGAAAAAAATTGTGTCTAAGAGTATTGTTTGTACTAATGAAGTAACAACCACAAAACTTAGTACGCCTTGCTTATTTGTTAACTTATGCACTTACACTGATGCAAAATGGAGCATAAAGCAAAAGAAAATCACACCAAATGGACAAAAATTTGGTGTTGGCTTGCTGAAGTGGTTCATGGCCCA
The DNA here is from genome assembly GCA_013397155.1 of Irena cyanogastra. Classification (NCBI taxonomy): domain Eukaryota; kingdom Metazoa; phylum Chordata; class Aves; order Passeriformes; family Irenidae; genus Irena; species Irena cyanogastra. The sequence goes on from VWZV01010978.1 coordinate 909,812, forward strand.
TCAAGATACACACAAACACAAAAAAAAATCCTGACTGTGCTTGTAGCTGAAATTCATATTGGAGGAAAGAAAAAGCACCAAAACCAAGGGTGGAAGCTACAAAGGCTTCAGACTGAGCTTTGAGTTTTGCAACTACTCTTTACCAAAAACCATATGCAGAGGGCAGAAATACTGACAATGAGAAGACACAGAAGCTACTCAAAACTAGAAGTACATCATGCCAAGAGCATAGTTTCAAGTCACACAGAAAGGCAAGACAATAAACCACTGCAAGCAGCATTTCAATAACTCCAAAGCAGCAACAGCCAGCAGGAAGCTGAGAATACAAAATGACCAGGATTTCATGATTAGTGTAAGTAACAAAGAGGCTGGTACTCTGAATTATTTACATATATTGTACTGCCAAGTTTAAGGATGATCACTTAAGTTTAAATAGTATCTTTTATCCTGAAAGATAACAAAATGCTTCAGAAATTACACACAGAAAATGCAGGGAATCTTTCAACTTTAACAAACACAACAGTACTACACAATATTTTTGACAGCAGGTGAATAATACCATAACAAACTGAAATGACAGAGGAAGTTAACCTAGTCTGAATAAAATTTCTAAAATGGGAGTGTCACCTGTATCATGGGCTATTGCTTATAAAATACACAAATACACAAAAAGTAACAACTTACAAAAAATAGCACCTAATGAACCACTATGATCTCAATTATCCTAATAGGTCCGTGGAACAATATATAAGACCTTCAAGTTTTAATCCCAGAAGTTTCTGTGAAGCTCTTCTACTCTAAAATTACCTAGACTTGGTATTACATAATCTGTGAAGCCTGACAGGATTTTGTGTCGAGATTATACTGCTATTTAATAAAAATGCTCGATACCATCTTTGTGAGGAGACTGTATCAAGAAAGATGTACAAAGGTAACAGCTGGAAATAGCAAGAACACGTCTGGAAAATACTTTTTCTGTACAGTTAACTTTAGTTAAAAGGGTTTCCCTTAGCTCACTGCATTTAAAAACATTGCAATTTTCTTTTAAAAATAAGAATTTTAATTTTTTAAAAGTTAATCTATAAGATATTTAAGTATCTATAACAATGCTAACCCCTATGTGGACATGTGGACAATAGTTTAAAGATTGACTTGTGCTGATGCAAGTCCCTTTGTCACAATCAGGAATAACCACTCACAGGACTAAGCTGCTTTTCTGTAATTTTCCTGTACTCATGTAGTTATCTTGAGTGACAAACCCACATTTCACTTAGGTGCATCACACATTTCAAGGATTTTTTCAACCTTTTCCTGCTGAGAAAATGAATAAATATTTAAGAACACTTTCTAAAGTGAAGAAAAATCAAAAATGATGAGGGAAATCTGAATTAATTTGTTCTATTAACATGTACTTCCAGGCAGAATTTCATGCAATCTGTTTGCCAACTTACACAGCAAAGATAAGCTTTTCTTTGATGGGCTGCCAGTCCATCCACCATAAAATCAATGAGACCCTTTTAAACCAGCTCTCTATTTCTTAGTTTTCTCCTCCCACTTCTCCCCAAAGAGTCGTGTTCATCACAGAAAATGCTATTAATAGCAGCACTGCGGGTAAGGAATCCAGTTACAGGAGCTCGGTGGCAGCCCTTCACACATTTTCTTCCAGCAGAGTTAAATTCAGGGCGAGGACATTATGCACATGGACAGTTACTACAAAGCACCACTGTGTTGGGTGTTTCCTGCTAGAATGAGCAAGTTGTAAACTCTAACAGGTCAAGTGACATCTTTGGCATCTACTGAAATATCCCAGTCCAGTGACCATAGATTTAACTTTCTAATGACACCTCACATGGTCAGATTCCCTCTACTAAAAAAAAAATAAGCACCATGAATCACAGAATCATCAAGGTTGGAAAAGACCTTCAAGATCATCAAGTCCAACCTTTGACTGACCATCACCCCATCACCTGGATCTGCAGCACTAAGTGCCATATCCAGTCTTTCCCTGAACACTTCCAGGGATGCTGACTCCACCACCTCCTCGGGCAGCTTGTTCCAAAGCTAAACAACCCTTTCAGTGAAGAAATTCTTCCTGATATCCAACCTGAACCTCCTCTGGCCCAGCTTGAGGCTATGTCCTGGGGAAGCAGGCTCTGAGACACAAACACCAAAGTGCAAGAGATACAAATACTTCCATTACTCTCTTAAGACTCACCGTTTCATTTCCAAAAAGAACATCCACGTAAGGCATGACTTTCATCATCGGTTCTTTGTAGAACTGGCTTATAAATGGTGCAGAAAGATTCAAGCTGAAGATCTTGTTGTTGGCAGAAGCTTGAGCAGCCACTTTTAACACTGCTTCTGGTGACACTGTCAGGAAGAATCCCTGCAAGCATCAAAACAAATCAATGTATGTTACTAATTTTATATTAGGTACCACATGAAGCATGCTATTTCTGTAAAGTCTCTCCCAATGCACATTTGTCATACACGTGTACAGACAGAAACTTCTGGGAAATACTGCCTTTCCATTAAGGTATTGAAGAGGTGACAAAGAATCTGCATATGCCTAGCATCACAGCCTTTCAAAATGAAATGTAACTCCTCACCTCTGCATTCCATGGACTACACTTTCCCATGGCAGCTAAGACTAATGTTCATATCTTAAAATGTGATGTATTTTAATTCTAAATGCCCCTTTATAGTACTAGTCAATCACAGTGTGCTGCTTAATTCCAAAGTCCAGTCTGATGGCTCTATACACAGCTAGGAGACTAATGAAATCCCTAACTTAAATATTAGTACCTTGTTTACAATAAAGTCCCTGAAAATGCACACTTTGTAGCACTTGTTACTGTTTTGCAGAAAAAAACCTAAGAGTTTTCATGTTTCCACATAAGTATTTTATTTGCCCCCTTCTTCCAAAATCACTTTTCTTTACTCAAAACATCCACATTGAAGTAAGTACCAACTTCCACAAATCACTACTTGTCTACTAAATTGTGAATGCTGATTTCAACCCTATGAAGAACAAGGCTGCCATTTTGAATTTAGCATTGCAGGTGGTTACCCCAACCACACGTGTTCCAGGAGCCATGTAAAGATCCCCTACAGTTTCATTAATCTGCTAATTAAACAAAGGCTTAGACTTTGGACTAATTAAACAAATTTTGCATGTTTTGTTTTAATAATCCTAAAACCTAATTTACTAACTGTTCTCTAAACTCAGCGAATAATAGCAATTTTGAAGCATGAGCAGCAAGTATTAAATTTAAGGCCAGAGAAAATATCTAAGGCACCATGAGAAACAACTTTGAGGAGGGTCTCACAAATAAAACACCATCTCAGTCCTATCTATAACATCACCACCATGACACTCCAAAAGATGTAATAGTGACACAGTCTCATTATTCAGTTTTCACCCATATGATTATGCCTTTGAATCACAGAATAGCTATATTTTCATCCTGCATACTTCAGTTATTAGATAATTTCAGGCATTCTGATCACTAGAAAAAATAATGTAAGTCTACAGATTAAAGACTACTATGAGAGTATATCTATTTCTCCTTACTCCACACTCTCCAGTCTAAAAAACACATGATTGATTTCAAAATCTGGGCACGATTTGCTAGTTGACAATCAAAGCCCAAAGGGCACAAGAATCCTATGCATGTTGTGGAGCTGGTCAGTACCCTGAAGGGCTGGAAGCCTGTAAACATCCAAGCTTCTTTGCTAATTTTACATTCTGAAGAATTAAAATGAACAGTTTCTATAACTTCTAATCTCCATAGCAATCTCTACCATCTTTTAGTTTTTTATGTAATGAACAGAGAGATGGATTTTTAAAAAAACTGTTCCAAACACAAAATAAAAATCTTTCAAGGGTGACATGTTGCCAGCTCTGGATAAATGACAGATTGCTCTACAGTGGTCTACATAAAGAGTAACCTGGCCAAATAATTAGGCTTCTTACCAATTTTAGGCTGAAAACTTCATCTGAAGTAAAATACATCTGATTGTAATTTAAGGTACTCTACACTATCCCCATGAGATCTAACTCAGGCCTGCATCCAACTCCCTTTTCCTTGTAAAGGCATCATAAAAGTGCTGAGATACTGATAGGAGAGTTCGTTTTTTAGATCCTTCAAAGTAAAGGCCAGGAAATCTCAAAGGCTATTGCTCTGTCTTCTGGGTTTCTTAAAAATCACTTCTGTCATTTAATTGGATTCTTCTATGGTTTTCTTTCTATTTTTTTAAAATAACTGTTTGACATTAAAACATCTAGAAATTAAGAGTTCTGTGTATGACAACTCTTTTCAAGTATAACATTTCTTTGCAAAACAAAATTGTAGCAGTACAACCCACACAATGGAATTATGAAAGTAGGGAGAAAATAACATTTGATCTGAACAGATATAGATTCAAAGAAACCTAATTCAACACCCCTCTTCAGGTGTTTAAATTGACTTTGTCTCTACTTTCAATGGAATTCCATGCAGCTATGACCAGTGTAGTTACAGTAACCCAGGTTCCTAAGCTTAAATTACAACCAGAGAAGCCACAGGCCACTCTACCGCAGCATGGTACAATTGTGTACAGGAATGAATTCCCCTAAAACCCCCAGGATTTTTATATCCCACTGGGATTCAGAGCAAAGTTGCTCTGTGACCTCCTTAGAAACTCAGCCTGCAGGCTCTTACAGCTGCCACTGCTTTTGGTCCAGTCTTACCTACTGCAACAATTAACTGCCAGCCAACACTAGCTTTGAGTGGGAGAAAAAGTGTATCCTGCATCATGGTATAAAATACTTTGTATTTCACCAGTAGGAAGTTCTATTCCCACTAACAAGATGGTTAAGAGGCTCCTCAGAAGATATTCTATACCCACCCACACACCTTAGACTACTACAGAGGGTTTTGGGGTCCTACTTACCTGCAAAACACAAAGGTACTTAAAACAACCATGAGAAAAATGCTTCTAATCAAAGGATGAGACAGTTAACAAACAGGAATTCCAACAGCCTGGAAAATGTACATTGCATAGAAAAAGGAAATTACTGTGTATGTACCTATCTTTGTGAAGGAGGAGGATGCTGGTGGACAAGCAGCTCAATATGAGCCAGCAATGTGCCCAGGTGGCCAAGAAGGCCAATGGCATCTTGGCCTGTAGCAGCAACAGTGTGGCCAGCGAGAACAGTGTGGCAGCGATTGTCCCACTGTACTGGGCACTGGTGAGGCCACACCTTGAGTACTGCTTTCAGTTCTGGGCCTCTCACTTCAGAAAGGGCATTGAGGTGCTGGAGCATGTCCAGAGAAGGGTAAAAAGGCTCATGAAAGGTCTAGAAAAGTTGTCTTACAGGAATGGGTGAGGGACCTGGGATTGTTTTGTCTCAAGAGAAAGCCCAGGGGAAACCTCATTGCTCTCTACAGCTGCTTGAAATGAGATTGCAGTGAAGTGGGGACTGATCTCTTCTACTCTGTCTACAGAGGACAAGAGGAAATGGCCTAGAGCTGAGACAGAGGAGACTCAGATTAGATATTAGAAAGGTTTTTTTCACTGTTAGGATGGTCAGGCATTGGAATAGTTTGCCCATGGATGTGGGGAATTCACTATCCCTGGAGGTGTCTAAGAGGCATCAGGATCTGGTGCTGGGTGATGTGGTTTAGGGGTTACAGTGGTAGTGCTGGGTGGATGGTTGGATTAGATGATCTCAAAGGTCTCTTCCAACTTTGATGATTCTATGATAGAAGTGACAGTTGGGCAGTGCAGTCACAGAAACTGAAAGGCAGGAATAGTGTACACTAAGAAAACCTATAAAACATGAAAGGCTATCAGATACATTAGCAGCACACAGCATTCCTTTGGTGTGTGCTGAGAGAGTACACCAGATGCTACTGCTTCAAGATGTGCTACTATTTTCTGCTGCTCAAAATGTAATGAGTGTCTTTCCTATGCCAGGAGGAAGGTACCATTGTACCACAAGCCAGAGAGCAAGGCTGAACCAAAATACACGCCAGGAAAATAGAATGGTAGGTTGAATTATGTATATGCATGTTTCTAGGTACACATGAACAAAGCAATACCATTTTTAGGCATTGTAAGCAGCCCTCATATTTAAATACAGTCCTTTGGTGAGGAAAAACCCCCATTTTCCTTGTGGAATAAAAAGAAACAAAAAGGAAGAAATAAGAAAAATACATTCATGTATTGTAGACGCACGGCTATGGGAGATACAGTCACTTGTTTGTAACTTAAGAGCTTTTAAAATTCAGTAAGATGCATACAACAGCAGAGGACAAAGTCAATAGAGAATATCATACTAATCTCACTTCTACAATATTCAGGAATTCTTTGATGCACCTCACAGGATATTCCAGGGTACTGTGAATATTGGATAGTCTTTCACATTCACATCTCTATTTTTGTAGACACTAGCATTACTGGGAGGATTTGGTGAGTTTACACACCAGTAATTTGTCTTGTAAGCCACCTCTCTCATTTTATCACATGCACAGACCCAAAAGGTTTCTTCTGACCTACACTAAGCTCTTACAGCACCAGCTATAGCAGATGTGAAGGCAGCAAATTAAGGGTGTCAAAAGTGTCAGCAGCACAGAAACAGAGAGTGTTGAAGAGGTGACCTCATGAAACCAGCACAACTCTGGCTTTGGCGAAAGCAATTCTGTACAAGGTGTTCTGCCCAAGCTGAGAAGCTGTGCCTTACACTGCATTCATGCACACAAATTCATCTGGATTATGCACATGGAATGTTTGCACAACCAGGATCAAGACTTTTTTTTTTTTTCCTGAGTCAGTATTTCCGAACAAATGCAGGGCAAGATGATAACAAACAGCCTTGGAATTTGGGATTTATGACTGTTTAATAGTAGAGAAGCAATATTGCCTCTAAAACATACAGAGATAATAAAAATTAGTATTTCTTTCAAATTTACTACCTGCTTAAATGCATTTCTTTCTTTCTAGCTCTTCCACTTTCCTTGCCACTCCCATTTGCAGAGTGGATTACATGAAAACAACTTTATCACATGAATGACAGGATTTTGAACCATGGTATTCGGAGCTGATTTGGGAGTCCCATTTGGTAACAATATAAAATCAATAAATCGTAAGTGTGAATCAAAATATTTAACTTTCAGGAAAACAGATACAACAATCTGCTGCCATTTAAGATGTTATATTCTGCCAACAGGAAAGGAACACATAATTTAATCCAAAATTATTTTATAGCAAGCATTTACATAAAAATGCAATTATGATGACATCACACTCTCATCCACCTAAAGGGTGGAACTTTTCAGTCACACACAAAGCTTGACAGTCACACAGTGACAGCCCTGATAAATACTGGGATTCAGCAAAGCCCTGCAGAAACCACCTAACTTCAAGTGTGCTGGCAATTCCAGTGAAAGAGGTGCCAAAAAAAACTTGCTCCATTACATGACACACACAATCAAGTCAGAGCTTTTGGGCCTGATTAAGTTTCCTATATTCTGCACCCAAAGAGAGCTTGGGGTGAAGCCACACACCTGGGCAGAAGAGGCATCCAGCAGCTCTGCTCTGCTCTCAGTCTCACCTGCTGCAGTCTAGCAAAAATACCGGGGCTTGGAGAGAGTGAGGCCAAACACACGGCAGTTCCTGAGCTGGAGGATGAACCACTAGGAAACTGCTCCAGACCAAAGAACTTCCACAAGGCTTCCAGGTGCTCTTACAGCCAGAAAAGTCTGAAAGACTTTTGTATTCCAGTCTCTGAACTGCCTGAGCACAGATGGGGTGCAGTCCATGTCCCACCCACTGTGAGACACGGCAACAAAATCATCTTCCCTCAGACAGGAACCAGAAGGAATCTTCTTGGAATGACAGAGCAAAAACTCTTCATCTGTCTTAGTATTTACGTGAGCTTAAAAGAGCAGGGAGCAATTTAAAAACTACCTTACACATTGAAACATCTGAGCACATTATTTGGAATGTGCAAAACTGTCAAGTTAGCAGATTTATTGACTCCTTACCTCTCCAATCTCTCAGTTTTGAGCATTTATACTTGCACCCTGTTCCTGCCTGAAATTATTGTTAAATTACTTTCCTTACTGAGCTACGACAGAATAGTCATGATGATGCAGATAATAAAATACTCACAGTATGGGGAAAAAACCCTTCAGAAATAATTAACAAACCCCTACAAATTAAATAATCAACATGACCTTTACTAATAAAAGGTCTTGTGGCTTTAAAGTAGTGTTTTACTTTCTTTAGAAAGGACAAAAGCTCTTTGCAACTATCAACTTAGGAAATGTTCAGTCTGTAAATTAGTGAAATTCATGGACGTTATTTTAATCTATGTAGCTGTTCTTCCTGTGAAAGGTAATTTAGGAATTTAGAAAGTACCTAGACAGTATCAATTGCATTTTTGAACTATATTTTATCTCAGTGATAAATCTTATCTCAGTGATCTCAGTATCAGCAAGTAGTTACTTAATGAAACAAAACCCTCTGCTTTTTGTCCAGTTCTACTGGAGACAGTTGTTTTAAATCAGGAAGCAAGGACAGCAAGAATGCAACAATTTTTCTGAGTAATTGTTTTGGCTTGTTCCTGTATGCCTTGTTTATTTTTATGAAAGTATTGCCTTATAACTGGAAAATGACTAAGCCATAAACTATTGTTTTATCATTCTCAGTGGCCAGTGTTTCTGTTTTTGATAAAAGCCAAGTTTCAAACAGTTTTCAGGAACATAGGAAAAAAAACTAACTGTCAGTAAATGTGCTTATACTGACCATGACATTTTCCTCTATGATGGTGCCAACATGTCAGAAGGAGAGGATTGCTTTCAGACTAGAACAGCTTCTTTGTTGCTGAACTCTCATTATTGCCATATTTGTATTTATCAGTAGCAGAAAATGTACAATATCTGGCATTGCATGCTAAAGAAAACCATTATTTTATGCATATATTACCAATCTATTTTTAACTTTAATAATTTTGGAAATATTTTTCAATTCTGATTACTATTGTTTAAATTTGGCACTCTCAAGGAGCTGCTCTAAGCCATGCTAAGGACAAAATAATTGTGTGACTTTACTTAGGAGCTGTGTACTCACACGGCAGAGGAGAACTTTAACAATGAGGTGTAACATATGTGCCAGAGAGCAGTAATATACCTACTTTTGGTGCAGAGAAACGTCATCCCAAATAAAGAAATTCTCCTATTTCCCTGAAAAGCCTAAATTTAGTTAAGATCTTAATTCATCTTGCCAAAATGAGCTTAAGAATTTGGTTTGACAATGCTCTCTTAAGTTGGCCTCTCTGTGAAAAGGCAAAAACATCTTTCAAATATGCTCTCTCAAATTCAGTATATAATTTTACATGAGTTTATTAAACTCAAGAAGTGAGATGTATACATTTAATTATACCGAATTTTTAACAAAATTCTGGAGGAAGTACAAAACATCATCTGGGAGATAGGAGCCCAGAGATTTTATTACTTTGATTAATAATTCAACCTCTTTTGCCTCTGTTTACCCACTTGCAAAATAGTTACAATGATAAATACACCTCCATTGGCAGAACCAGTGGGAGGTTTAATTACTTAACATTACTGAAATGACTGAAATTTTGTGTTGAAAGGTATTATAGAGTATAGGGTATTACCATCAATAAAATATAAGCTGCAAATCAAGCAAGCTATGATAAAGAGCAAGCCACTTCATTTCTCCTAGTATCCCAGAACCACTTACCACACTTTTTTTTTGACTGAAAACCAATTTAATCCTTACTGAGAAAGCCATGTATCTTAAAAAATTGTTAGATTGCTGATTAAAGAGAGAAACCATTTCTTTCACCTTTAATCCTCTTAAAATTACTCTTTATTAGGCTTGTCTAACTCATCTATTAATATGAGGATTATGGTGTGTTGAGACCAAAAATAGACTTAAATATATTTTTTACTGTTTAATTAAACAATATCCAGAAGTCTAAAAATTGGCATCATATTATTGATGATGTTTGGAACAATGAGATAACTGGTTTTCAATCTTAATTGCCAAAATTTTGAGCATAATCCCAGGATCCTTGCCCTGGCAAATAAACACTTCAGAAAGCATAGAATAAGGTATGGTTAATTTAGGCCCTCGATGATAGTGCAACATTTGCTTTTTTGTATATGGCTAGTTCCATTAATATAATGTGGCATCTCATAAATTATGTAAACATCAACCATATGTTGAATTCATTCAAGTTTGGTGTGTACATAATATTTACAGTATATTAGTAAATTGAGAGAATCTATGTAACTACAAATGCATAGAGAATTTCTAATTCTCTAGACAGTTAATCCTCAGTTTGAAAGCTCTCTAAATAAATACTTTAAACAAGCCCATTTCTTGCTTATTAAAACAGCCTTGAACAAGAAGAGAACAAATAGGAGTATTTGCTTAATTAAATGTGCTTGTATCAGCACAGTGGTCTGCTTTATGAATACATGTTCAACACCCAGAGTGAAACAATGACTGATATTAGTAGATAATCACCACTGAGTGACTGGCAGTCAAAAGGAAAAAAAAAAGTCTCACCAAGCTCTTGCTCTATGTCTGTATATACTGCTATACCTGTGGCCTCTGCCGTGATCGCCAGGTGATGCAGAGGAATGCAACAGTTGCATAACATAAACAAACACAGAATGAGTCCAGTGCCCTGGACAATAAGGCCATCTTACAGATTTCCCTGTCAAGAATGTATTCATGGTACAAAACATTTCACTTAAATTCAGGTTTGAAAGCAGATACAAAGTAATGAAATATAGGTATCTTTCTCCCTAAGTGCTCTAATACTGAAACACTTCAGCAGAAACCTTTCTTCCCCTCCCCCAGCTACCTCTGAGATCTTGTAATTTATAAGAACATAGCAGCATGGGGATTAAATATTAATCAAAGTCATTACCATCATCGTTAGAACATATTTCAAGAGCCCCAAAGAAAGAGCATATTATTCCACTAATAAAGATCGTATCATCAGAAATATGTAGCATGGTAGGTATGAAGAGGAAAAAAGAAATGATCAAGTGGTAAGTCAAAAGATTTCTGAAGCTTATAGCACTATTCAAATGCTAACTCATCCTTTAACTGAGTCTGTTTAAACGAGGCAGACTCACCATGGGCAAAACTGAGCTCTATATAGAACCACAGTAGCCCACAGTACATTGAAAATATGTAACTTTGCTGAAGGAAAAAACCCACCCACATAAAGAAAACAATTTTTTTTAAAAAGAGGGATCCAAACTTCATCAATATATTAGTGAAATTCTGGAGCAGCTCCAAAGCTTCAGTGGAGACCTGAATCCATCTGGTGTGTGATAGGGCTTTCCAAAGCACAACCAGGGCACCTGAAACCAACACTGTTCAAAGGATGACTTATTCTCTGCATTAAAGAAATGAACAGCCTTATGAAATAGTAGGACTTCCATTATTTGCAAATTAAAGTCTAAATGATTAATAAAACAAATACTTCTCCCAGTCTCCAAGGTACTTCCTAGCTGCTTTTGAAGGGCCTACATATTACTTTCATTTTTAAGGACCACTATTGTGTAGAATTAAGTGCATAGTGCAACAAAAAGCTCAGAAGAGCTAAAAACATAATTGGCATAATAATAAAGCATATATTTCTTTCAATTTCTGGCTTACCAAGTCACAAGAAAGTGTGTTAAACATTTCTTTCAAGTATCACTCTTCTCACAACTCTATCCTCCAAACCACAGTTCCAACAAAACGTCTTTCATAGCAAATATAACATTTACTATGAACACGCAATTAGGTCCTAATCACTTGGATTAATTACCACATCAGGGTTTACAATAAAACATTTATTGCTCACACTTCCACACATTAAAATTAATTATTTAAAAGAACATTAATGTTATTGCTTGGCCTTTTAATTTTCATTATAGAAAGACTATTACATGGCTTTGTTGAACACAAATAAATGAGGGTCAGGATCTATGTTAATTCTAATAATTATTAATATAGTTAAAATGTGGAAAGTTGCTAAGCTCTAAACAGAGCTATCTTCATTTAAATTAATTTGGGTAATAATAACTGGCTGTGGAATATTTTGACTACAACGAGCTATGCAAGTGTTTTGCATTAATTATTATAGTCTGAATAAGTACTTCCTTCAAATTCCAAGGGTGAGGAAGAAATAACCTAATTATTAGCTTTTTAGAGCCAAATAATACTTACATTAAGTTTCTATTTCTAATGAACTTATGAGCTCATACCTCAGAAACCTACTTTTAAGAGCAGGATCGCTACTGTAACCAGGGAGGACAGAGTAAGTCTTTCATTTCCAGATCTTATAACCTCAGGGGAAACTCCCCTGCTAGACATTATTTTCTGTAAAGACATTATTTTTTGTAATGTTATATTATTGGAGGCGTAAGAGACTTTAGTAGGGGCTTCACTCTGCACTGCTATTCAAGATGCTTGAATACTCTAAGTTTTAATTTTCTACTGAATATTTTCCATACTTCTCTAGCTGAAACTGACTCCACTCCCATCACATTATTTGCCCACCTTCAGAGAAAATCACACTCCAGATACATGAAATATGACAGAACAAACACTTCTTTTTCAATTGAATTAAAAATGCACTATTTAAAAAAAAGTTTTAAATCAATAAAAGATCAGGTTAGATAGTCAACCTATGACAGACAACTAACCTTTCTTGATGCAGAATATCAGCGAGTTCACAAGTCAAATGATTTTGAGAACAGGAAGCCCCTGAAACTTGGTGAGCAAACACCTTTGTTCCCTAAGAATGGGTGACAACACCCCTTTGGTTGCCTTGGAAGTACAAGGCAGGCAGGGACCTTGTCAGGAATACCCGTGGATGCTGCCCTGTGTTTAGCACCAAGTGTCCACCTGACTGTACCTGTCCAGCACTGCCCATCTCAGATATTCCATTAAAAGCGCTCCTGGGGCAGGACGGGCTCAGGAAATACTGCCTGAGGCTTCTCAGACATGCAACACAACATGATTTTTCATAGTAGGATAATGTGCTACTGATTTTAAAAATACTGTGCAACGTTACACACTCTTTCTAAAACAGTAGAAACATATGGGCACTATTTTTTAATGTATGGCAAAAAATTGATTTTGTAAACTGCCATGTAAATAAGAATTTATAGTTCCAAATCAATTTACAGATTAAAAACAACAGTGCAGAATACAACTAGCAATTAAGAAAATCACTGCTAACTAGTAATTAAGCGACTTCTTTGGACCCATTTAAGTCTCCAAAACTTTTACTTTATGGAAATAAGGTTATATTCAAGGAGATAATTCCAACACGGCAATTCTAATTTTATAAGTCAGACCTAACCCCTGAACCAATGTCTCTTCTACTTGCTAGTGCCCAAATTAGTTTGTGCGGTTTAATTCAATTGGCTTATTTTTGAAATGTTGAACTGCATAGAGAAAAAGAAGAGATTTATCTGAGTTCATGTTCTTAAAAATGGTATTTAAAATTATATAAATCAAACTGCTTTTGAAACTCATGTGAGTTTTACAATATTCAAAGAAATTTCACGTGGAAGAAGAATTTTCATGACAGAGATCAAACATTAGAACATCCTTGGAAGTATTCAAAATGACTGAATATAAAGCAACTGTAAACTTTAAATTTGCTCTAGCAAACCTCTAGGGGTCCATTGCAATGTGAATTACTAGAAAAATCTAAGATTTACTAGATCTGTGTGTATTTGAAAAGTATCAACAAAAAATATGTGGACAAACAGTCTCCGATGTTCTATCAGCTTCTAAAAAAGTAGCTCAAAGCAGAGCATCCCAGGTGGTACTCCAGCAATCAGGAATTAGCTATTTTACCCTGAAACAAACACCACCAAAGGTATATGCTTTGCAAAAAAGCCATGTAGATGCATTAGAACACCTTAGAGTTTGAGACCCATCTGCAGCCCTTCCTCTTCGCATGGAACATCTCTGAATTCCAAATTATGAAGTCAATGTGATCTTACTAATGCCTACAACCCTATATGTAGATAGTCCTTTGAACAGGAATGAGCTCTGTTACAGAATATTAATCAGAATATTAATTGTGAAAAAATGTTCCCTGTTCCTTTTTACCCTTTACTTGAATCTTTGCCCATTCAATTTGTGTTCCTGAGAACAGAGATAATAAGAAAAATAGATACTAAAGCTATCATAATGTATTTAACAGTGTTAACTTGTGTGCTAATTTATACACTATAACCATTATTTCTGGATTAGACTGTCACTGAATAACTTTGACATATTTGAGGCACATAGCTAAGACAAATGAAAAAGAACTCCTTTTAAAATCAGCATTTGAGCTCATGTTTCAGTGCTTTTAAAAGAAAATGAAGTTGGGATCTCTCAAAATCACCTACTTAGTTCAGAGAGTTAAATCCCTTCCTTATGCTAGATAAACAGCCAAAGAAGAACATTTTGAAGCCATGTAACAGAATAACCTCATCTGAGGGAATGAAAATTATAGTCCATGTCAAAGTAAAATGCAGCATGCACTCTCCAAACATGGAAAGTGTCTGTCTCAAGTTTTTGATATATTTTTATGCATCTGTATCAATGACATGCCTTCATTTACAGAAAAGTCAGACGATTTGGTGCTTACTGGAGCTTGCTCTCTCTTCAAAACAGCTAACTATGGAAATCAAGGATTTCCTTTTTACTCTTGTCCCTACAATGCCTCCTCATCAGCATCTGTGGTCCAACTCAGTCTAGTAAGAAACCAAAGCTAGCAGAGTGGTATCAAACACTTCTGTAAATAATAAGAAACAGAAGGGATGATGGTACCGTGAAACCAGTGCTCAGCAGTCATAGATACCTTCTCTACATTTCTTCAATTTCCTGATGTTGAGCTCTAATTTTCTTCAGTAAAGGCAGTCGAGACACAGAACAGCCATTTTCACAAAACTTTGCCCTAGAGAGCACTATCTGTATGATACTATTTAAAATATCTTCTGCAGAACAAAATTAAGCTTAAGAAGTTTCCTTCTGAAACAGATGTTCAGAACTGGTATAAATCACAGAAAAACTTATTACAACAGTCACGTTTACCCATAGCAATAATCATTGATAATCAAAGGGTTAAGTAGTTAGCAACGACATGAACAACAGAAAAAATTATTTGACAAGATTCCACCCTCATTCCAATCTCTACCAAAGCATCAATTGTAATTATAAATTTTCACCAAAGATGTCAAATTCTTATGTTAATCTCTGCACAATCTGACATTGCCATTCTTCCACTCATATAGATGTGAACAGTTATCATTTTGTTTGTATGTCACCACAGACAACATAATCAATAGTTTTCATATCTTTCTGTTCATACTTTTTGTTAAAGTGAATTTCATGAGTGCTGCTTACTTTTGTTCCACTATGAAACTTGTTACTGCTTGAATAGAGAGTACTTAATCTCAACAATAAACATTATAATGTATGATGGAGCAGTCAAGGGAAAAAAAAGTTCCAACATTTTTTTTCAGCCCCCATTTTAACACAGTCTGTCCTTATCAAATTAATATCTAACAACAGTGACACGAATGCAACACAATGGATGGCTTTGTTCACTTTATATGTACTAATCTGAAGCACAAACTGCCTTTCACTCCTTTTCCTTTTATGCTGTAATTCTGTAGAACGGAAATCTTATTTCATGAAACTTGAAGCAAAAAATTTTAACTGGAAGTAAGTGGTTTATAAAATACTACATGTCAGCATCAATGATTTAAAGAAGATCCACAAACAGATGGATTGCTTGTTTATTGTTTCCATATGCAAAGAGCCATCAGGAAGGCTGGAGAGCCATTCTTTCTGACCTGTCACTCAGGTGAAAGAACCATGCAGGCACATTCAGCTCTTCCTGCAGTTCTACAGCAGAACTCCCTCACGTCTGAGCTGTCAGCACAGTTCTTCTGTAACAGAAACAGACACTGAGAGATTTTCATAATAGCTGCAAACGACACTTATCGAAAAATTGTTCATCACAGGATAGTGGCTCCTGTGCAGGTAAACTTGATCCTTATTGTGCTGATCTATTTACCTATTCTTCATGGATGCTACTTACAAAAAGGTAATTCTTTAAATTAGTCACCAGAGACACAAACTGAAATGCAAAGAGGAGAACAGATTTCATGCTGGCATAGGCTTTACTTTAGCTTTTACAAATGAGCACCACTGCACCAACGGTGACACCAGTCTGGATTTCATGTTTGCTGAACCTGAGTTTGGAAACTGACTTTCTTGATATGCAGTCAGACGGGAAGTTCCCCTTCCAGGCACCAAAAGAGGCCAGACTGCTCCAATAGAAATAACTTCTTTTGCATATAATGACTTAGCTAAGGTTTGAGGCTCTAGCTTCATCAAATGAGTACTTAAGACACTTAATACCCAACAAAGAGTGTCCAAATCTTCTATTGCCAGCACTCAATTGATTTTATCCACTGTGAACTAGAATGAGTTAAGAATGGGCTTCATCCACACCTTACCAGCTTATAACTGATATACATAAATCATAGAATATGCTTATATCACCTAAGTGTTACGTTTAGCCAGAGGTAATTACTGTTAGAAACTGCAGGCCTGGCCTTGTATAGAAGCAGAGAAATTACATGAGTTCCCCTTGAACAAGAGCCTCAGGCCTGTGAAACTTTTGCACTTAAGTTTGTAAATCCAACAGGAATCAAGTTTAAGCCTAATGCACATCCATAACTTTGGAGTAATAATACTTCAGGCTGCTGAAACAGCACACTTCAGAGAATGGTTTGCAGCACAGTAGTACTTCTGTATATTTGTAATAAACAATCTGAAGTGTCTTCCGACCCTATTTACTCCTAACAAACTGCATTCACACACACAGGAGTTGCAGAAGTCTTCCTGTGACCTTGCTTTTCTAGCAAGTTGCTCTCCACAACAATTTCTTACATCTCACGTACCCTGCCATATCCCTGACCACTCTAATCATGGAGCAGAGGAACTTTAGTATATTCACTGTTAATAACAGTCCTTGGAAAATATTCAACAATGTCAAGATTCTGATACATTTTAGAATTCAGATATTTAGCACCACTGATGATTACCAATTTTCCACAATTACCATATAACCATTCTATGAGGATTCTATGCTGAGAAGAGGATACAGATGACCAGGAGATGCTAGAAACTTTTATAAAACATCTTCTGAATGTCTGGCATCTTGACAGAGTAATACTTTGTCTGCTCTTCTGACTGCCTGCTACAAATCTGTATTTGTCTTTGGATATTTTTCTTATGGCAAAAGCGTCTGTTGTGAGGAGACGTGTACCTTGGTTTTAGTACAGTGAATTATGCATCTACTCAGAGATCATGCTCTCCCGAATGAACATCCAAGCCTGCTAAAAAAGTCTGCCAACATACTGTGAAGATCTGGGAAATGGCACACCCTCACAAATGCCAGATGTAATTCTGCCCACAAGAAAAGTCAGATGGATTCCTCCAATAAATTCCTACTTCTTTTGTCTGCCTCTTGGTTGATATATGATACCACTGCAGATGTATCCAATTTTATTAAAATTTGTCCCATCAGCTCTACTCCAAAAGGAGAATTTTCAGATTTACCCTGAGTTTGTGCATATTTGTTACAAGTTGTTTTTAAGCTGAAACCCAAGTGTTAAGCTTTATTCCATTTAATTCAGCAAGGTCCATATCTGGTCAGCCAGTATTCTGTGTTTGTGGGTGTGAAAAACAACTATTTTCCTAAGAGTGCTTGGATATTTGAGCTCCCACCTCAGTAAATTTTTCAGTTAGCCCTGAAACTGGATTTTTTCTGTTGAATTTGGCTAAATTTGAAAATCTTCATAAACAGCGGAGTTCAAGCTACAATACATCCCATGGGACTACATGCAAGCCACAGAGATCTCATCACAGCTAGCTCTTCAAATCCTAGCAGAAGCTTCACTAAAGAACTAAACTGGAGAATAACAGTCTTTAGTGTTCAAGACTTAATACTGAAAGCTTTTCTTTAATGAGTGGCTAATGAAGTACTTCACTATGGAGATACTGGTAAATCTGTAATTACAGATATCACTCAATTCTCCCGTTCCAAAGACATCCCTAATGTTAATGAGTACACAGGAAATTCACACAGTTGAAAGTCGTCTATGGTCTTTGCTCAGTCTGAGACTAATAAAAATTGTGAATTACTCTGAAAAAACCTCATGTCCAAAAAATCACCACATATTAGAAAAGTATCTAATAGAAAGTTAAATAAAGTGGTAATTCAAAGTAATTTTGAAAAGGCTTTTTGAGTGAATATTTACTATAATTTAAGCATGATAATTTACAAGTAGTCATATACCCTAGAGAACAACTGCATTTGCTACATATTCAAGATTTTCCTAAGAGGGAACAGTGAGGAGTCCAGGTCAAAATTTTCTGAATTGGGAAGTATTAAGACTTGATATTGAGCTAATATTGTAAAATCTGGCATTAATTACCCATACGTTTAAAGACTGATGAAATAACTCTACATAAATAAATTCCTCTCCTTCCTCTACTCCCCCAGAATACAGCTATACAAATATGCTGCTTGTTCTGCACTGCTTCAAATACAGAGACTAAGCTTTTAATTCAACTTGTCTTTCTGTAGTATTACTACCCTTCAGAAAAGTTTGTGTTTTGTTTCTAAAAATGACATTTTTGGCATTATGCCCGCATCACTTAGGATTCTGAAGTATTGTCCACAGTCATCCTCCCACTTCCAGTCATTCATGTGCAACTAGTGTTTTCAAAGACTGATGATCTAGAAAGTCCCTTGCGGTAAGATTTTGTATTCCACTTTCTCTTTTCTCAGCTGAGGGTAGTAAGTTTTATTCTACTCACATTTAAAGGAGCACAGAGTGTAAAAGTTAGTGATGCCCACGGGAAGATACTTTTCTGTTTGGGTACAGAAGAGATTATTATTGTGTGAGAAACAGGGAGATAAATTTTAACACAAGTGTGAAAATGAATTGAGGTTATCATTTTTGTTGCTGTGGTGTCACAATTGGCCTTGTGAAAGGTAAGTCTTAGTCTGTGTATGAAATTAATATATACTAAAAACTTTCTTAATGGAAGTACTAATTACTCCAAGATGATAACACACCTTGGATCTAAATCAGATACTGCTCAAAAGCACTCTAGGGATAACTAAGTATTGTTATATGAGTGCCTTTCTTGCATGAGAAAAATACAATAAAGATTCTATACATTTCAGTTCTTGCAGAAAACTATCTAAAAGCATATTGGGGCTTCCTGTAGAAACAGTAAACCTCTGAAAGGGGCCTTTAAAGTTGGCAAAATCAGTAAATTTAATCTATCCACTTTCTTCTGACCTTTAAACCTGACCTGAAAAAAGTGTTCAGCAACATAAATTTGATCTCTAAAGGCTGCTGCAGATCTCATTTTCTGCTGTTTTTCCATTAGGCATTTATGGGACTTGCTGGTGTTACAGGGGACTAGTAAAATGTCGAAGTAATCCTGCAGTTCCTGCGTATGAATTCAGCTTTTCCCTGTGAGATGACAACATTTTTTTTGTCTGCCAGGGTTTTTTCAGATACTGGAGAATAAGATTAATACCATAGGTGTGATGCTATTTTTTTTTTTTTCATTTGGTAACATTAACCAGATCTAGCAGTTCAAGTGTTGAAACAAAAGAATTCTTTCCTGAGCCAATAAGGTGGCTTGGTGCACATCTGCACTAATTGAAATCACAGCATGGCTTTTCAGGATAGGAATTGTATCCAAAGCATACAGAGGATTCGAAGATCTTGGTTGTGTGTTTGTACATTCTCACAAGTACAGAGGAAACCAGCTGCTTCCATTTATGAACTGTGCTGATATATGTGCCTCAACATACCAGTGACATAATGTGCAACTTAGCAAGCTAAACACTGGCCAACTGTTTTAACAAGGAAAAGGAAAGGACAGGTATAGAAGGCAAGACAACAGAAAAGAATTTATAATAAAGACGCCTAATTTTCAAGTAGCATATTCTATAATTTATGCTATAATTCTCAAGGATTAGAGCTAAAGGATAAACTAACAGGTTAATACATCATCCTCCTCTTTCATCCACTGATAATGGCCCTTGACTTCCAAGTTTCCTTCTCCCATAGCTACTTTTTGGCTACTGCAGTTTTTCCATAATACAGCCACCAATTTCCAACCCAAATTCACTTTCCACTCCTTTTATGCTATAGTAAATTTTGATGTAAATTCTTCTTTCTGAAGTATTCTTTTTCTCTTGACTTTGCTAACCTCACGTTTTTAGATGCTCTTAGACTTAACAACTCCTTCAGTCCCTCTTTTGCAAGATCCCCTTCTATAGTACTGAACATGGTTCTACAGGTGGGTTTAACATATCCTCTGCCTCCAGCCTGTTTTGAGGCAATCACTACCAAACACATTTCAGCCGACAGTGGAAGGGTCTTCGTTTCTTCTCCTTTCTCTGTTTTAGTCCTGCCTTATTTAGTCCTGCCTATTCTGTCCAAGCTGAGATCCCTATTTTCAAACCACATTCTCAAGTCAAGCCTTTTTTTGTGTTGTCACTTGAATTCTTTTAATAGCTTCTGCAGAAAATTTCCCTTACTTATTAGTCACACAGCTTAAATTGAGTAGACATCACCTTATTCCAACCGTGTTTGAAAAAGAAATACACATCATTTTCCATTCATTA
This sequence comes from Irena cyanogastra, assembly GCA_013397155.1. Classification (NCBI taxonomy): domain Eukaryota; kingdom Metazoa; phylum Chordata; class Aves; order Passeriformes; family Irenidae; genus Irena; species Irena cyanogastra. Next base: position 930,573 of record VWZV01010978.1, read on the forward strand.
CCTTGCTGAATCGAGTATTTGGGATTTGGCTTCTCTCCAGGCTTTGATACCCATCTTAAACCAGATTATATGTGAGCATTCACTGCTTGCTGCTTCACTTTTGAAACAATTAGCTACCTGCTTTTATCCCATTCTGTTCCACAAGCAGGTGGACAGCTTCCTATAGACTCTTCCCTTCCAGGTTTATTATAAAGCTTTTAGCACTGGAGATTCTGGGAATTCTGGAATACTCAGACCAACATCATTGCTATGTTCTTATTTTTATGTGCTGTCCCTACTGCACACTCTGCAACAGGAAATATTTCTTCGAGTAGCATCCCAGCAGGGCTTGGCTCTGTCATTGGGCTCCAAGGCACTACAACAATAGGATGAAAAAAGAGTAGATCTCTGTGAAAGTTTATAGAGAAAGTTCCTGAGACAGAGAAGAAAGAGCACAGTTTTGAGTGTGTTTTACTCCATGCAACTCACATAATACTGACCACAGTCAGTCCATAAGCTGCAATCATAGTAAAACAACAGAAGTAATGGAGGGGGGGATGGCTGCAATTCTTTTGTTCAACAGCAAAAGTTAAATCACTCATTATTGATTTAGTTCTGGAAAACCATAAAAGCATTTCTATTCAATAATTAAATACTGCACAGCAGAGGGAGTTATACCAAAGACAGTTAGGATCCTGACATTATTACAAGAGAAATAAAACTTAGTTTAATCAATGAATTTCAGTGTCAACAGAAGAAAATTAAGATTGTGATCACATACAGTCATAAGCATTCCTTTGGAGAAAAAAAATCATATAATTAAAGGTGCTAGTTTCCACATCTAATTCCACTTTGGATGTGGTTAAATTCCAGCTTGGTTAAGTATTTCCGGTCTATTTAATTTCATCCTGTAGATCCAGCTGCACATAGTTATTCCACACTTCCTGTTCTAAACTATCACACAGTGCCATTGTGAGTTATTGAGCAGCTTCATTCTTTCTGATTCTTTATATGATGTATCAATTACATCATCTAGAAAGTGCTTTGAGACTCTATGAGAAGTCACCAGAGATGTCAGGTTGTATCCCTAAAAAACAACATGCAGTGCAAACTTTCAAAAATCCTGACTTTCAAAAGGTAGTGTAAGTAAAGTAAGAATTGTTAGATTATGGCACACTATGCAGAATGACCAAAAAATAAATGCCAAATAAAAATTAATTTCAGACAGAGTTTTCAGAAAAGTTACATCAATTTCATCATAAAGATGCTGAAGTTTCTATGATAGTATTAGAGGAAAAAAAACCAAGGAGATTTAGAAGTAATTACACAAAACTAAAAAACTGATAAATGTATTTTTCTGTATTTCCTCTCTTTTACTTTTTTTTGCATTATATAAGACATAGATGACAAAACACAAGTAGGCCCTGTCAATCACTCAGTAATACCCTAGCATTCTTACAGGTTACAAAGGACCGGAGAGGCTGAGTCCTCAGATAACACCTGTCTAAAAGCCTTAAAAGCATTTAAAAATACTGATCAATATGTAAAACTGCACCATATATAATCTCCAAAGGCAATCAGTTCACTTTTATGCTACAGTAAGAAGTAGAAACAGCAGTCCTTGACTGTCCAACTTCAACAGACTTGGTAAACCTGGCCTTACCAAATAGGTTGCTGCTATTTACAGTTTCTAATTTGGGATTCAGTCAAATAATCCAGTATCATTTCTTCACACTATTCTTCTATTTCCTCCATAATTCAGGACAACTAAGGCCTTTCTGAACTGAACTCAGAAACCAGGATCCTTTGAAAAGCAAAATGGCAAAATCCATCCTTTAAAATCTTAGATGGTTATATGTGTGGGAAGGAAAAAGAAATCGTGCTGTAGCCATGAACAGGTAACAGAATCAGGAGGCACTGAATCCCACGACCAGAATTCCTGGTGATTCCAAGCACTCTCTACAGGTACCTCAAACATGCAGCATTCGCTCAGGCACTGGCACCAAGTCTGTGCATGGAACAAGAAAAACATTTTTGGAGGACATGAACATATTGTCAGTATGAATAAAGCAAAGCAACAATACATCTGAACGAATTAAGAGTAAAACATTCATCCATCCACATGGGAGCTGCCCCATAACTCTTTCATCAGTTACAGCATGAATAACAAAGAGGATAATTTACCTGAAGATGGCCTTAATTCCCATCCCTTCAAAACCTAATTTCTGATTTTGCACGTGGAACATGCTTCAGTAGTTTGGGCCAGGCATGTTGGGAAGTGATGTCCATTTCTGCACTGAAGCTTCACTACCCAAGCCTCTGTGACCAGACAGACTCACAAGAGCTCAATTCCCAGTGATGCAACTTCAGCAAACAAAATCCTTTCTTGGCCGTACCACAGTGATGTGTGAATTCTGTGACACCCACATCAATACACTGCTTCAGTCTTTCCCTTCCTAAAGACTGACAGAGATTCTACAGGAAAGTCCTCAGGGTAGAGGACATCACCTTAGACATCACCTCTAACCACACAACCTGCTGATGGTTACATGATTTTTGTAGGGGAGTGAAAAGGGCATGGACATAACTTCAGCAGAACGCAGCCTCCTGATGTCGATTGTTTATTAAAAGGAATGAACTAGTTAAGACAGGCACCTGGACATCACTGCAAGAATTCTGCACAAACATTTTATATAAATAAAGACTAGTTGGTAGCTACTTTTTCCCCTTGTAACCAACATACAGGAGCATAGAACTTTTTCTGGTTTCAGCCTATGGTACTTACATAAGGTTTATCACCACCATTTACTCAAGAAACCTAATTATAACACCACTTTTCTATGACATTGTAACAAACAGATTTCATCATTCAAATGGTTTGAACAAAATTCATGTTCTTAAAAAAAGCTGGTGCTCACTGCATCTCAAAAGCTAGACAAACACAAAGAACAACATATGCTGCCTATGATAGCACAAGGCATCAAAGGGTTTGGATGTGGTAACAACACTGGTGGAAAAGCCACTTCCTACCAATACCAGGGACAAGCAAGATGTTAGTAAGACTAATTAGTAAGACACATTAGAAAGACAAAGACTTGCTATGATTCCTTCAGCACATTTCAGACTAATGACCCACAATAGTGAAAGACCTATTGGTTTTACAGTGCAGATCAATGCTTATATGCAGTGAACAGTTTTTCTTGACTTCCGTTATACAAATTACAAGTTGCTCTGCAGAAATGGTAACAGCACACTAAGCAAATGTAATTTCTCTTTTGTTTACACTTCTGTAAATCACAGTACTAGAATACCAATAAAGTTTCTCTGCTCAAGTGAGGAGAAACGAAAGAACTTAATACCATGAAAAGCTGCAAACATGGAAATACATGTCAACAAATCCATGAATGTAAAAAAAAAAAAAAACCTGGACACACACAGACACAACCTGGGAGACATCAGCTAAGCTATTTTCACATTCAACCTCAAATCAATTTTACTGCAACATACACATAATGTTTCACATCAGGATAACTTGTAATAAAATTTACTTTATTCTTTCTAAATGTATTTGCTGATGTAGGGAAACACAACCAAACAATGAGTCTCCATTTAGCAGTGGAAACACAGAAATTATATTTGCCTTTTTATTAAAATAACATGTGAAAGATGTATTACAGATTGAACTTCCTTTTGGAAACTTTAGCTGCCCTGGGAGACAACACAGCCTATAATATTTCTTTACTAAGAATATCCATAATAGTTTTGGGAAGGTCTTAAAATAAAATCTAAAATATGCATGAAATATATGTTTTTCATGACTTCTTTTTTCCCCTGTCTTTTCCTTATGAGCTCTAAACTGCCAATTTTAATGTTTTAATATTTAATTCAATTCACTTAGTCTTTTCGCCCTTTGCCTTGTAGGACTTAGGAGAGAAAGGTTGAAAAGTTACAGAAAAGGGGAATTTATCTAATTAAATGGAAATCTTTTAATGATGTTATGAAACCACTCAGAGCAATGTTTTAGATTTGCTCCTGCTGTTGTTTGAAGCTGTGGTGTTAAAAATGCCCTGGTTAGAGTTACAGACTGCTCTAAAAAACTGTGAGGAATTTATGTAGGATTTAAAACAGACACATGCTTTTAAAGTCGAGAACCTTCAAATACTACAGCTAATCCACACAATAATCCAACAACCAACCATGCTCAAATTCCTAACAGATACCATATGCAACCTGTAATAAAAACTGCATCAAGGTATTTCAAGCAATAGGATAATTTCATTTTCCACTTAAGAGCCCTATTTACTTTTAATTAACAAAGTCTTATAAGGTGCAAGAAAATTTTTCCACCATTTTGCATACAACTCTTATACTGAAATACTCCTGAAGATATTTTACTTTCTGAAGACACTGGGTTATTAAATAGATTGATTATGAGAAAATTACTTATCATTTATCTAAATATACCTGACAAACATATACCACACCAACGCCTTTTGTTTTCTGTAACTAAAACAAAAAGAAAGGACAAAGTGACCCATCTGATGGAGAAGCAGCAAAGATAGTTAAAAAGCAATAAGGAAAGCAATCTCCAGAGTTCAGTGTCATGTATCCTGTAATGGAAAATGGTGCTTTGACAATATAGGAACACACTGTAAGGATACGCTGAATTTAATGGCTTAGCTTTTACATTTTTCTAGCTACTTTTTCATTCTAATATTCCTTCTCTCAACATCCTCGTCCTCCCCGAAGATTACACGTCTTCTGGAATTGGACTTTCTCACAGGAATAACTGTGGTAATAAAGCTGAACCCAAATTCATGTAGTAGTTAAAAAAAATGTGCTTCATACAAATAACAGGATGTAATTCCTCTTTTGACTGTCTCTTTAGTTAAGCAATATATTTAGTTGGCTAAATAATTAGGCCATTGCTAAATGTGAAGATTTTTCAAACGTGAATCTAATTAGCCTAAGTAAAGAAGGTATTTCATGGGAAATTATTTTTTGCCTTCAAGGAGATGATTCTACACTCAGTGAAATTGTGTCATCTTATTAACACTCAGCTTGTCTGGTATAGGTCCTGAATGATTTACTCCTGTACTCTGTTCCAAATTACAGATTCAGTAGTTCTTGAATACCAGCAATCTCTACCAAAATTCTCAGGATTTCTATTAAAATGCTATATGTCGCAGAAGCAAAAATTTGAGTGTGAATATATTTTTAAAAACCAGTAAAGAATTCTATTACATCAAATGAAAACTTTCTTTAAATAAATGAATTAATTGTTCATTACTATGATAGGAACTTGGCGCTCTCACCGGAGGAGGTTCAACTTCAGATCAGTGAAGTCCATAACTGCTGACAGCCACAAGCTATCAGAATACCAGAAGACAGACACAGTTTCCCCCCCATTTCCTTAAACATTTAAGGATTATCTGACCACCATCAGATACCGGGTATTTGGCTACATGGACTTTTGGTCTACTCTGATGGAATTTGTTTTGCACATATGAGCAACTGGAAAGATTTTAATATATCTTTGGGCATAGCAGGCTTTTACTCTATGAACAGATTATAATTCAACACAGCACAGCTATTTAATAAACACAGCATGCACTAAACAAAGTATTAAAACTCTTCCATAAAACACCAAGAGCTCAGTGGTAATTCCTAAAGATGGCATAAATAACAATACAACTACACAATTTCAGAGAACAAAAAATCATACACTTTCCACCTGAGGTAATCATAGTATTTTGTAGCAACTTAGATTTCTCCTCATCAGAGCACAGGAAAAAAGGAAGCAAAATGAATAAATACACCACATGACAAAAAATTATTTGTCCTGATAAAATCACTTTCATTTTAATTCACTTTATAACTAATTAAATGGCCTAAATTTTGGGTGGTCCCTACTTCTGCTTCTGACTGGCCACACTGAACAATTCACAAAGCTTTTTTTGGACTGTAGAGTATAATTTCCTCTGTACTAACACTTCGACAAACTTCAGCAACTTACTAGTGTTCACTGAATGGAAGCATGATCAGTCCATCTTCCAAAGTCTGGTGTTCACGTCTCTTAAAGAAATTATTTGGGAGATAATGCTGTACTTCATCTGTGACTTCCCTTAAAGAACTACTTTTCAGAGCCCAAACTAGAATTAAACAATTCTTACTCTTACAAATTAAACATTTCAATTAAAGTATTTCTAAATTATTGCTTAATTCTAGGTTTGAAAGCTGTGTTTTTATGTATTTATAAGCTACTCAATAAAATGGTACTTTGTCTTTTTTTTCCCCTAAAGTTGTTTTATGAACAGATGAAGGAAAAATGATCATAAAACAAAGTAATTTCTAAAAGCAAAATTATTGACTTCAACTGAAATGCTTTCCAAAGATTTTTAATTGCCCTAAATTTGTGAAAAACTACCCAGGAGATCAACAAATTCATATCAATGAACTGCATTATACTATTGAGAGAACCCTTGGCCTCAAGCCAGGGAGAACAAATAGAAAGGACCATTTTCACTTGGCTGCAAATTATCAAAAAGCTAAGAGAAAGCTATGCAGTTAAAGTGACATGTTTGTATGGTGGGAAAAAGATCAAATATTGATCGTCCAAGCTGAGGTAATTAGAGCAGTTGTCAAGGAGATGTGATGCATGTCGTTAGCCCTACAGAAATGCATCTTTGTTTTATATTGAGTGAATTAGCTGTTCAGCAGTTGGCAGAGATTTTTTCTTTTCTTTCTTTCAAAGCCCACAGACCATTCAGTAGCAACATATTCCTGCATTCAAATTTTTAAAAAATAAACATACACAAATACACCTTAAAAACTTCTTCTAAATACTGCAAGTTTTTCTACCTAGACTTTTAGGGCTATTTTGTCAAATGGATGTGTAAAACATGCTTATACCAGTGTAAAATCTCCAAGTGAAACTGGAGAGAAAGACGCATGGCGTGGAACTGAAGCGCCTGCTGTTTTATTAGAACCCTTCCACCCCACCCTAGGCAGCAAGTCCTTGCAGATTAATGTCAGCCCACTGAGGACTGGAAGCACACCCCACTACGGACACCAGAGAGACCCATCTGCTGGGGCTGGTGCCACTCATGCATTTCATTCAGCAGTGAAATGGTGCCCCCTCCCCAGCAGCAAGCTGGGACCTCAGTGTGCCTCTCTCTCCCCCAGCAGCTGGAGCCCAGCAGAGCCCAGGCTGGCAGTAGCACCTTCTGCCGTGGCCCTGGGACACTCGTGCCAAGGAAGGCCAGAACAGAACCTGGCACCTTCTAGGAACATGTCACTCTGCAGTGTCACCAGACTTCCCACGAAGACATGGACCAACTCAACAGCTGCAGCCCTGCAAGCTGCATTTACACACTTCAGCCATCAAATCTGTATCTACCAACAAGGAAGATCATTATAGATAGGACACACAGCCTTTGTGGCAACTGCATGTGTCTGGTCTAATCTCTTCAGACAAAGAAGTGTTGTTTCTGGTACACATTTACTAAATATCTTCCTCTACTGGACCGTGGCAAAACCCCCCTAACACAATTCCCCCCAAAATATCCCCAAATGACAAAAGGTGAGATGTACAAGATCCCAATTCACAACTGCAAAACACCTCCAGGAAAAATAGCCCATCTGACACCTAACTGGGAACTTAATTTGCTATCTCAGGGATTTCCCTTCAGTGTCATACAACTACTTAAGTGGTTTCGCACTTCCAGTTATAAGACTGCTCTCAGTTATGTATGGCTTTGCAAAACTTCCCACTTGGGTCAAAATTTGTCAGGGCTAGATGTCTTCTTTAAGCTAAAATAGTAATCTTTCCAGGAAATGTTAAGCAGAGGACTTGAAAGGAAGGCATGAAGTAACTCTGACTTGAATTCAATTCTCTATAGGATGACAAACATGTGGGTACTATGCTTTATCTTAATGTGCTGCTAAACTATTTTTTAAATAGTAAAGACTGAAAGATATGAATTTGATCAAATCCAGCAATTTATTTTTCCAGAGACAAAGTCACTACTACAGTTCTATCTTGCAGACATTTCCCTCAAAAAAATCTGGTCTGGAAACCATCTGAATAGAGAGTACAGCAAACAGCCACCTTCAGTTCAGTAGAACACTGAACTAAGCCTCGAAGCCTTGTTTCCATACTATGATGATCCCAGATTTTTATTTTTTAAATACTTATCACCATTTTAAAGCTTCAACAGTAAGCAGTAATGATAGATTTTCATACTGTTTTCAAGGATTCAAAAAATTGTTATAAATAGAAAACACAGCTACTCTATCCACCAATAAAAAAATCTTCAGCATATTAATATATAAAATGAAACAGCCTGTCTTTACTGCTTTGCCATGTCTTTAGTTTATTCCAAGTAATCTAATAAAAATAACTAGCTTTAACAGAAGCAGATCAGATACGGGAGTTGATACTTTTTCACAAGCCTCTGTTCTTTTTAGGCAGAGCTGTACAGAATGCACAAACCCTTTGCTTCCTTTGGTCATTTACTCTTCCCTACAAGGAATCAGACTCCTGGAATACCTATTTGCTGGAAAAGGAACACATTATTACCACTTAGTTCAAATACTATTCTTCTTATAAAAGACAAACTAAAGCAAAATCTTGAGCCAAGTACAATTTTCCATCAGTCTGGATGCCACAGAGCTCCATAACATGGCAATGCTTTATAAAGACCTACTAAGCAATCAGATATGAGTCTGAGAAATTGGCAGCCATTGGACTACATATTGTTAAGGAAACCTCCCTGTCTGACCGTCCAGGAGTCCCTCTGGCAGTCACACCTGCACCACCTCTGCTGGCACTGAAGGCCCTTCACAGCAGGAGGCTCCAGTGGGACTCCCTGCTCATCCCATACACAGAGGCAGACAAGGTCTCCTCACCAGCTCGATGCCCAGGCTTCCCACAGCAGAGGCTCAGATAACCACATCCTTCAAATAGTTTAATCCTGGTGCAATAACTAAATAACACAATAACAGTTTGAGCTGTCCCAAGAAGGGACCATGGACAAAGGAACCGTTGGGCCTTTACAGGCTCACACTCCAAGCATGGGAAGGTCTGGGATCCCCGGCTCCTGCCGTGTCCCCGAGTGACCGCTCCCCTGGCTCGGACACGGCTCCCTGAGCCCTTCACTGTGCAAAGCGCTGGCAGCTCACGAGCCCTTGACTGGGCTCCCACCCAGAGCTCATCCTGCAGCTCCCACTGCAGCTGCACCCTGAGCTAGCACTGGATGTGCTCCTTACCAATATCATCCCTGATAAGTACCTATTTCACATTTGCATTGCTCTCATAGCCAAACTCAGAAAAGAGTCTTCTTCATTCTTTCTGCCATTAGAATTTGGTTGAAAACATGATGATAACTAAGTAAAAGCTATCCCTCAGATTGTGAAAAATTGCCCAGAAGAAAAAGTTCCTGTTTAAACTGTTACAGAATTTTATTTCCTTACTGCATATAGAAGGAAAATACATTTCCGACTTGTCATTAGAGTAACAACTTCCCTAGTTTGTTGTAATGGAGTCCCAAATTTGATACACCATGAAAGCTAAAAGAAAAGCAACCCAAAAGGCCAAACAAACCACTAACCCAATAACCACTGAGCACAGCTCTGATATTCCACTTTCTTATATCACGTACTTGGTCAATACTTGTCACACATAACAGCACAATGATTCAGAGTAGTCTTGTCCTTCTAAGACAACATTTTCACGCATATTGTATACTGTAAGGTGATAATTACTCTTAAAGAGATATCAACATTGTCCAACAGGAGCAATATTGTGGTAAAAGAATCATAACACTAAGAATATTTTATAGATACTGCCAGCTAAATGTTGAAAAATGCTGAATTTTTAATGTAACCAACTGCATATTTACTATCTTGATCAATAATTAAAGTATACTTGTCAGAATACATAAACAAGAAACGTGATTTCAAATACCTTCATTTATTATGTTTGTTTACTTGCTTCATTCAAAACCTGATCATATTTACTCATCACTGAAGCTAAGAGTTTCAACAGCACAGTAAATACCACACATTGTGTTTAGCATAATGAGACCTTTAGATCTGCACAGTATTTCTGTTTCAGTACCAGTGCTGAAATTAGGATTCTTCTTACAACATAAGTCAATTTTCTGGCCAACAAAAACGTTGTTTCAAAAACAATCAGCTCTTTTATTTACTACAGGCACAAGGCAGTTGGCCTCTGAATAGGAACAAGGAAGAGCAGAATTTTCCTCTTCATGTCTTGCTCACAACAGTGGACCTTTAATCTTACTGCTAAAACTGCATCAAGCTCATAAATCTCTCAAAAAGGAAAGCCCAGCAATGGGCCCTATCTTCATCTGCTGAACAGCAAGGACAGACAGTTCAATGACTGCAGAAAAGATTATAAGGTGGCATGCACTGCCCTTTAGTGGTTGTAGAAATCCTCACCCATAAAGTACACAAATGTTAGATTATCACTAAGAGGAGCATATCTTACTGTGCTTTTCTGAAAAAAACCCCAGTGTGTTCTCCCCAAACTTGCATTTCTCAACAGCATGAATACCACTAGTCTCATTTCAATGTAACAAATACTTCAACAGGAAAGGATTTCAGGGGATATGTCTAAATGTGACATGGTTTCTGACTCATCCAATTGCAGAGCAGGATAAGAAAGGAGTATGCTTGAGAAGACAGGAAAAGAGAAGAGGTGAAATTAAAAAGAAGGAGAAATTTATTTATTCATCATTGTAACACTTGACACTCTCAAGGGCTCTTAAAAAAGATACTGGCATGTAAGATATTAACTACTTATGAAACTATTCTTGATGACCATCAGTATTATGAGGCACCCAAGTAACTTTGAGTACTGAACCCTTAAACTTCTCTTCCAATTTAGTGACATTTTTATTTAGGTAACTTCACATTTGTTCCCCACTCATGCCTTTAGATGGCCAGTGATAATTGCTGTTTGACTTCAACAGAGTATGTAATGCTTCAGTATTCTTCCACAGTTATTTTTTGCACCACCTACAGTTCCAAAATTGCAGGAAACAGCACCATGAACTCTGAAAGACCTGATCTGCTCTGACTGTCTACAGGTCAATGGTTGTCACAATTTCCTCTGGTTACTGTGAGACATTGAAAGGTTTAATAGAAGTTTAAAGCTCATTTGAGGGAAACACCACCACATCTAGGCTAGTAAAGTGGGAAATGAATTTATTTTAATTTTAAGGTCTTCTATGCACAAGCTGGCCAGTCATGACTGTCATGTAAGTTTTACCTTCTACATGCAAACAACATTTCAAAAGTGTACTGAAATGTTCTAGCAGAAGGGATATATTTATTATCATGGATAGCAAATACTCAGTTCTGAAAATGAGGGCTTTTACATTAGTTATCCAAGGAATTAGTCTCAAAGACTGCTGAATTTTTTTCTGAAGTCTTTCATTAACCTTGCACATGATAAATGAGTGAATGCCATCCTGTATTTTCCTCAAAGCTACAGTGAAATAATGTTTACTGTGAAATTCCCAGATGCACTTCTGCATCATTACAGGAGATGACCTGTTGGCCCTGAAAATACCAAAACTGAAGTAGGCTGCAAAAATAGAACATGAAACTGTTGCATTTTCCAGATGATTCTTGTATTTCAATAATGATAAATTAAGTCTCAGTATATTTCTTCTGCCTTTATCAACATAAAAGCATTCAGCAATCACAGAATAGCACAAAGATGAGTGAAGAAAAGACAGAAATGTATCACATGCAATTTTTGCTTGGGAAAAAAAGAGGGCTGGAGAAGGAATGTGTGTGTCAGATTATAAGTTACGACTACACAGTAAATATTTGTTTATTATATTATTAGAATGGCCTACAATTAAAAATATCCACTTTTCTAAAAAATCTTGTTATTTCTTATTGTTCAAATAGGAGCAGATCAGTAGCTAAAGTCTTGGCAAAAACATTTCATACTCACTCTGTGGCCCTGCAGAGCACGGCACAAGTCCATACTCCCTGTTAGGCAATTGTCACCTGATTTCTTTTGGTTTTTCAACAGATTTCCCCATAGCATTACTACACGGTTATTTTACAGTTTTGAGTATAGAATTACCTTCTACAGTAATTATTACAGATTTGATAAAAAGGGTATGCACTGAGAATCCAGTGGCAGCTGGAAATTATGCTAGCTGTTCATTTAGTTACACATCCTGCCAGGAAAAGACCAAGTAATATGAAAGCCTTCAAACTAGTCTTGTATCCCATGTGACTGCAACACTAGAAAATGTTACAACTTCATTATGTTAAATTAATGTTCTAAATCTACATTGTTCCACTCCCTTTCTTTCTTAGTTATCTAATCTATGTTACCAAAATGAAAGGCAGTTTTACAGTATTTTCCCAAAGAAAGAAGATGCATTTCCTGTTTACAAAGGAAAAAAAATTACACTTTTACAAAACCTGGGTTTTCTCCAGCTCTCTCCTGTACACGAAAAACTTTTAGATTTTGCACAGAATGGATTTTTAACAGCATAGCCTTGTTCAAAAATGGAATTGAAGTTTGGTACTTTTTCCTTTTTGAATATCTTCAAAACTAAAATTAGTAGAACCAGCAGAGTGAGAAGTAAAGCAGTCTTCTTCATGCATCAACGTGCTATTGACCAGCAGATAAAGTAAGAAGATAATACAGCATGGCTAATTAGTCTTTAAAATACATGCCTTAAAAAACATGTATAATTATATGTACTTTAAAAAAATTATCCACTCAGTTATTTTCACTATTTTCTCAGAGGTAGCACAGTGAGGCTGGACTTATCCTGTTTAAAATCTGCAAAACCTGGCATTCACTGTGTTGTAGTGGATAAAACACTTGTGAAACAGAGGCAGCCAGTTGGGAGTAGACAGAGGGTCTTTGGCAGAACTTAGTTAATGAATCTGGCCCATGACATCCAATGGAACACTTGGAGCACCTAAAGAATAGCAAGGAGTTAAATTCTATAAGCTTAAGTTATTATGGGCTGCTTTCCAAAAAGCGTGACTTGCAATACTTGAGCATGCAAGCCAGATTTCATTTCTGGCTCCATCTCACAATGCTGTAATAGTTTAATTCAGTTGAACTAGAGATTCTCTTTTACTATAAAAAACAAGAGCTAGAACAATATAAATAACTGCAGCAAAATTAATTAGCAATTGATGAGAGAAAGGAAGATGAATAGTGTCCTGCAGTAATTCTGCATCTCTCTTGGCTTCTTGCAAATTCTGCTGGCTGCTGAAAATCCCCCAATGATAGAAGATGCTTTTTTTTTCTGTTAATAATATATAACATATTACAATGTTTTTTATTATCCTTATCTAAAGTATGGGTGACTAGGAAACAAAGTTTTCCTTAACTTTCTCTACGAGTACTTTGCAGGCTGAAAGTATCAAATCTAACATTTGCTAGTGTAAACACATAATGAGAGAAAAACTAAATATTATTTTTCATGTCTGAAAAATTGTTTCAAAAATTACAATCAGATTTCTATTATAATAAAGAAAAATTTGAACTTACATTCAAAACAAATTGCAAACCATATCTAAAGTAGATACCATCCTGGTGTCTTTAGAAAAAACAAAGCTTGAGACTGAGGGATTCCAGTTAGAACAGAAAGACAGACAATCTCTGTGTGTACCTGTGCACATGCATGGAATAGATCTGTACTCTTGCTCATATGGCCAGAAGTTCCTGATGGTGACATCTCTCATACAGTCATCAGCTCTTTGAAGCACTGCCCAACAAACTGGTCTTGGGACAGCAAAGCAGAACTTTGTCGACAACAAGGCAAATAATACTAATACTTTGCAATTATAACAGAAGCTGAGAAGGTTTCACAAGTGTTATCGAATTAAACCAAACAACAAGCTTCCCAGCCAAAATTCTGCAAAAAATTCTAGTTGTACAACCAGGAAGCAAGGTGTTTTTCATGGCTCCAGTCTCATTATTTCATCTCAAAGACAAACTTTCTTTCATTTCCCCTCTTCCTCCTAATAATTCTGGAGAGAACGCTTACATTTTGCAATTGAGAGAAGACTCACATTAATTAGTTGCTTCCAACTTTGTCACCTTCCTCATCTTTCTCGCAATCTGCCACTGAACATTCAGTCATATTGAAAGGATTGACACCACACCAGTGCTGCTTTGTGAGAACTTTGTACATGCACTGAAAAATGCGGTGAAACAACTAATTTTTTGGTAAAAATGAATCACAAACTTTATTATTTACTATAACAAAGTGATGGCTATCTGAAGAGCAATCACCTCTTTTGTAATTTTTCTGGAGCTCTCAAATGTCCTAAAGAGTTTGTGCAAAACCCACTGCTTTGTTTTCATAAAAAACCCCAAAGTGTATCCTAATAAGCCAAGCTTTTTATGATGAGGCAAGAGGTACAGCACAAATAAGCGTGGGTGGAACACCTTCCTCTTGCTTTTTCAGTCACATGCCATTTTCTGCTACCTACTACACAAAGTAAGCCCGGAAACATTAACTGAAAATGACTGAAGAACATGTATTGCAGAAAACCTGTTGAATAAGAATGAAACTGATTGCCATTCTTAGAAAACTGAATAAGCAAAAAATACAGACATTACCTGATTTTTCTCTTTTTTTTCCTATAAAAAGAGCTAGTGGGCACTTCAGTCATCCGCCTCTAAAGGATGAAGAATTTAATTTGTAGTTCTAAAAAACTGCAGTTTTTTCAGCTGCACTTTAGTAGTTTAAGCAACAAAACCAGTTCTTTATGTGTAGAACAGTAACTGCCTGATTTTGCTGAAGTTAAATGAGACTTAGTCCAACTTTCAATGAGACAGAAACAGACCGTAAGGCACATTTTGTATAATCACTTCAAACACAAAGATAAAATGCACATAGCTTTTATCTGTTCTCTTAAGGAATTGTACATAGATGGACAACATTTTGCCAAATACACAAGAAGATCACTTTTTCTTATTCATTTACCAACATCCTAAATTACAAAAACATTATACTTACCAACTTAGGAGCAAACAAATTGCTCCTTTGCTAAAAATGGGCTTCTGGTTTTGAATTTGTTTTGCATTACATTCCTTAACCTAAAAATATACAGGAAGAATTACAGCCCAAAATTTTCTCATACATAAACAAGGTGAGGAATCTTCCCCCTTCCCCAACCACAAGTTTCATTCAGTCTCAAACTGAGTGAAAGAAGCAGGTTACAATGACAAATAGTTAACAATTCATTTAAAAAAATTTAGCAATAATTACTCTGCAATCATCACTTATTTACAAACATGTAAATGCTTCTTTAGTACGTAATTAATCATATAACAAATATACAGTATATAATATTGTAATTAATTACAGATTTATTAATGACATATAACACTTGTAACTAATTAATGCACACAGTTAATCATTAAGTATCCTACTAAGTGCTTATTAGGGTGTTCCTACCCATGGACATCTGACATTTTTCTTTGTCAGCTGCCTGATATCTTTACATTTCAAAACAGTAAGGAACATAAAGGAAGGTAAGACTTCTGAACAAATTATTTTGTAAGATGAATATTACTTCAGATTTCATTATGCTACTGCTTTACAATTAGAAATGATCCAATAGCTTCTATCTTGGAATGCTTATAATCTAATAATTTAAAATCTCAAAAGCAGGAAGTTCTGGTAGATCCAGATAACTTCTATTTTTTGTTAGAATATACGTGTTTTTTCTTTTAATAGAGATTTGCATACAAAAGTAGCTCTTTCTCAATGACAAATCCTTTTATGAACTGAGGAAATTTTCTCTACACCAGAAATGTGCACTAACTCTTGAAACCCAAAGCTTGCAACTCATCTACAATTGACATATATAAAATTTAGGGTAGTTGTGCATCCTGTGCAGATGGGCTGCTGTTTCTTATTAATAATGTTTTATTATTTATTCATGTTGTGGTAATGTTCAAAGTCTCTGATCTAGATTGCAACTTCATTATAGTACAGGTGATCTATACATAAAGGCTGACTTAATTCCTACCCTAAAATTCTAACTTCAGGAAAACTGCAAGTGAACAAGATACAAGGTACAAGCAAAGTAATTAAGAGCACAGACAAGCAGTAGTTACCTACTGTTTTTATAACCTCTATAAATTCCCTGTTGCCTTTCCATTTCCTCCTCTGTCACTGTAAATAACATAACAATTACGTCTCTTTTCTCAATTTCATGTTTAGCTACAAGAAAAAAGAAAAAAAAGAAACACACTGCACTGAATCAGAACTGCTCAATTTACTCAGAACAGCATTCCTCCCAGGGATAGCTGTACACATCTCCCACAGATATTTAGCAGCTCCTGGCACCTCCTCCTGTTCAAGGAGGAGCCATGGCTATTGCCATGTATGCCATGATTGGTCATCCCAAACTCTGGAGTTAGGCCAGCTGTTGCTCCTGGTGCCTCCTGAACGCAGTCCTACTCCAAGAACACTCCTCTGACTTGCCCCTATAGGGCACACCCTGCCTAAAAGTTGTTTAGGGGTTATACTTCTTTCATATGTACTCAGGTTATTTGGAATGTTTTCCAAGTGTCAGCTTCATCACCATGAATATTTTTGGTGTGATTTCATATTTTAAGAGAAGACACACCCTCTCTACTCCTTGCTTGCCCATCTTTTCCTGTCACCTTGCTCCTCCATCCCTGTCTGCAAGTCCCCTCTTTCTGCCTTTGTTAGTCAATAACTTGTCAGCATTTATAAAACAGTACAAGTGTCTGGAAACAGGAAAGGAAGCTCAAAGATTGGGAGCACAAAGGTATCCAAACATATATTAATACTTCCATTGGCTCTGAAACCTGCATGCATGACAGGGCTTGGTTTAAATGTGTTTTCCCGTAAAAGTAATGAAAGTAACAAAGGTCCTCATGATCTAATCTCACCGATTAGTGAAATCTTCACTAATATCTTAAAATATCAGACAGATATTATAAAATTCATAACCAATGGATCACATATCCTTTATCAAATATAGAAGATTGGATTATAAAAGATTAAGATTTATTTTATTTACTAAATGAATAATTCTGTAAGCTTTTCAAATATTTGAATTAAATCAGTGATAGGTTTTTAGCAGAAAGCTGGAAGAGATGCAGCTGCTTAGTATGTTTAGGTAGGTAGCTTTTTTTGGTTTTTTAAATTACATTTCCAATAATAGGATACATATCCTATTTTTTTTTAATATTTTATCATGAAGGGAACTTCTACTACTGCAAATACTGGAATAAATCTTGGTGGCATTAATGTGTAATTTATATGACAGTAGCTACATGATAGATGTCCAGAGGATCTGAGATCAAAACACTGAATCAGTCAAGAGCACATGCATCTCATTATCTTAAGAGAAACAGTATGCTCCGTTTCTACTTCTGAAGAAATGATTCAAATTTCAATCCAACAATCTGAAATTTTACTTGAAAACAATTAAGCTGTTTTCTCACTATGAGAGAAAACAGACATGATGAATATCTAGCAAGCATTAATTTCTACGGTGTTTGGTTTCTTGGCATTCTAAGGGTTTTTTTCCAAAAAAAACCAACCCTCCCAAAAAACAACGTCATGATGAGCAAAGGCTAACAGATAACTAAAATGGTCATGTTCAAATTGCCCAGAGAAGTTTATCTTGACTTGAAACCTTGCAGAAATAAATACATATACACTTATCTCCCATGCAGAAAACAGGACATAAATGCATAGTGAGCAATGCAACACAATCATTCATACAGTAATAAAGGCAATGGAAACAAAACGTATCAAAACTTTCTAATAGAAACCAGTAAATGTGTGAAGCACAATTTTTTTTTTTTTTTTTGAGGAAGAAATGCATGCTGTGGGATTGGCACATTGATCTCAGAGCCCCTGGCTAACCTCAACGTTAAGACAGCATCAGATGAGTAACAGGCACTCATCAAGCCTCTTTGTCATGCCCTTAAGATTTGAAATCCCTGAGCTGAGACAGGACAATAAATGAAACAGAGTTAGAATTATACGGTTGATGGTCAAAGACACTGATAAAAATGGCAAGTCCAGTGAGCAGTGAGAGTTTTAAATATACAGACAATTCTACCAGTGAAACATGCTTTAAAACATGCCTTACAATTTCAGGGATTCTGTTTCACTTTAAACTATTACAGATATCTTTCAAAACCACATGTGGAAAGACAAGCCACAGGCAGATCTTCATCTGGGAACTTTTCAAAAGGAATTCAGAGTACCCCAAATAATTTTTATTTCAGTAACAGTTGAGGTGCAACAAAAGAAGAATGCTAGTAATAATACTGGTGGAGGGGCAGGCACTGATCTCTTTTCCTTGGTGACCAATTACAGGACCTGAGGGAATGGCCTGAAGTTGTGTCAGGGGAGGCTTGGGTTGGATATCAGGAAAAGGTTCTTCACCCAGACACTGCACCAGCTCCCTAGGGAAGTGGTCACAGCAACAAGGCTGCCAAAGGTCAGAGTTCATTCTTTGACCAATGCTTGCAGGTACATGGTGTGACTCTTGGGGTGTCCTGTGCAGGGCCAGGAGTTGGACTGTGATAATCCTTGTGGGTCCCTTCCAACTCAGGGGGATGATTGTAGTTTTTGCACATTTCACTCGAAGCGGAACGATCTGTTGCCATTACAGTGAAACATCTGAAATTAATTTTGGATTTTAGCTTTCTTGTGCTAAAGATTT
This sequence comes from Irena cyanogastra, assembly GCA_013397155.1. Classification (NCBI taxonomy): domain Eukaryota; kingdom Metazoa; phylum Chordata; class Aves; order Passeriformes; family Irenidae; genus Irena; species Irena cyanogastra. The sequence continues at coordinate 949,296 of VWZV01010978.1, forward strand.
TTCCAGTCACTGTTTTTTGGTATGAGCTGATGAGCAACATATATTATTTGAATTAGTGTTACTGCTCTGCAAAAATAGATATGTAACTCCAAAGGAAGCTCTGCTGGATGAAATAACTGGGCTTACATAAAGGGTAGTCTGCAGCTCTCCATTTTTCTCATGTAAACTGTTGTATTTTCCCACATAGCAGAGCATCAGGTGTTCACATCCATATCATTCTACCCAAACCCCAAACTTGTCCATGTTAGCAGACTTACTACTTCTACTGAAACCAGAAGTAGCATGGAAACAAGGAGCAGTAGCACAGTTGCTCCTAGGAGCTCTATACACGAGAAAAGTCTGTCTGCAGAATAACAATTTATTCCAAATTTTTAAATGTTTCAGAACATTCTGGAAAACAAGTCACAACTTTCAACACTGAGCACAGCTATGCTTGTACAAAGATGCATTCAGTCCCATGTCCTACCTCTACTAATGGCCATGAGTGGACACACATAGGGAAAACAGAATAAGGCATGCTGCATTTTTCACTTTCCCCATGTAATCATTCAGCCTCCAGTTGTTTCCAGCTCAAAAAATTTCCTGAGCATGCTGTCTTTTCTCATATAAGGGAATACTCTGTGGATCCATCCTTCAAGAACTCATCTTGTAAGTGAACATTTTGCATCTACAAACACCTTTGCAAAGCTGTACCACATGTCTACTACCCATATTTATTTTGATTCTGGTTTCTACTAGCTTGACTAAGTAACACTTTAGTCTCACCTTGTAAGAGTGAAGAGTTGATTCCTATGTGTCCTCTTACACTATGACTGATTTTTCAGCTTCTGGAGTTTATTCCTATCAACTGTTACTTTTCAAAAAAGTGTCCTATGTTCCTCCTCATACAGAAATCATTCTTTATCTTTGTTTATTGTCTTTCTCTGAACTCTTTCCAGTTCTGTTACAGCTTTTTAGAATTGACAGAACAGAATCATCAGTATTATCCAAGGTGTGGATTTCTTTGATGACTTAATGATATTTTGTCTTCTGTACCTTTTTCTCTAGTCCTTTCTTTATGGTTCCTAATTTTTAGGTTGGATTTTGTTTAGTTTGCTTTTGTTTTGTAGTCCTGTTGGCCAGCCAAGAACCACACACTCCTTCCTAATGTAGACATAGCTGGATATCCCTCACCCACAGGCCTGTTGAGCCCTTCTAACAGCACAAATCAGATTTCCCTTTGCAGAAGCCATACTGACGTCTCCCAAGTGAACTGTATTTAGCCAGACATTCATTAATGCTGTTTTATTAGTCTCTACTAAATTTTCCTGGTAAAATCTCCATCTCACATGCATGTGAATGCCTAGAAACTTCAGGGATTGCTTGAACAACAGGATTATCTCTAATAATCTAAACTACAATGCTGAACTACTTGCTAGGGAAAATATTAATACAGAGATTCCTTTGTTTATGATTACAATCCTCAAACAATGTGCTCTAAAAGACATACTCCTTTTTTTCGAGGAAAGGAAATAATAGATATGTTCTTATCTTGACCATGGATAAGGTGGTAATAGATATAGTTATCAACCAAACCAACGGAAAATATTTTTATACCCTAAGCATATTTTCAGTTTCAACTTTCTGCCCCCCAAAATTACTTAAAAAAATTTGTTAAAGTAGATATATGACTGATAAAAATATTTGCAACAGATGTGAACACAGTCATACATGCTTCTTCTATATTAACATACAGGAAGGGAAGAATTTACCTCTACATTTCATCTACCACACTACCTATGAAGCTTGCATTTCCTATTAGGAGGAGCAAATACAATTGTATAATCTCTGCCACAAAGCTGCAGCTTAAAGTCATCTGCATTTACTAAACAGAAAGATACTGGGAAAGTCAGAAACAAATATATCTGACCAGGATAACATTTATCAGTTACCAATAATTAAGGAAAAAAACACCTAAAGGCTTATTTAAAAACAGTTCTGACAAATCAATTCAGTAGCTACCAAAGGTCTTCTCAAAAAAATAGTCCCTTCTCCACAAAAGGTATTTTTTGCTTCTAAAATGTTGTTGCTGGCAGTTTCATGCTGCCCATGGTTAGACTAAGTCTGATGAAGCCTGGTTTGGCTGGGGAGCTGGCTGCGTACAGGAGTGACCCAGCTGGACCAGCTCCTTGTAGTAATGTAAGCGCCTACCTGCTCCAATGCATCTAACTGGATGGGATCTTCTGTGCACACCAATGGCTATCACAGGACTTTTATTTCCATTAAGCTCTCAATGGAGGCTCTTGCAATCTAATTTTACACGTGTTTTGTGTTAGTCACATTTGCAATTACCCAGGTTACCCTCACCTCCTCATTACTCCTCATTATGTTATTATAATTGAGACTTGACTAATTGAAACCATAGGTGCAGTTCCAGAGCAAGACATAATTTTCCTGTAATAATGCACAACTCCCCCTTCCTTCCTTCGTTCCTTCCTTCCTCTAGTGGAACCATGGGAAATTCAGAGACAAGACTTTTCAGTAAAAAGCATTTAAATATTGATCATATGCAGAAAGTCTACCGATGAATTGAGGAATCATCACTTTCTTACCCTTCTGTTCCTTTCTTACACCTCTTTGTTCCTCAAAATATCTAAAGACAGAAATCTGATGAATAGACTAAAGAGATAATGCCATCTCAGGAAGGCACAACACAGGACTCACAATAGAGAAAGGACATCTACCTTTGCATCTCACACAATTTTTTACTTTCCCAGGGGGTGGACAAGAGCATTTCAACATATGCCAGAGCAGTGCTAATTGCTGCTCTAACGCATGGTGGTTGCCTTCTTTCAACAGCTGTTCTACAGCACAGAACACAGAGTTGAAAGTGCTCCATCCTTTCAGGCCCAGATGCTCCCATCCCCTCCCCCAGCAGACTTCCAGTCTGCAGTTTGGGAAAGCCATGGGGAAAAGGGGCTCAAGGGGCTTGTTACATTGCCTTTGAAGCTGAAGATCTACTGCAGAATGAATGCACCACTACAGACCTGCCCTAACAGATACTGCATAGACAAAGGCTATTCCAATTTTATATAGAATTTTTAAAAAAACCAACAAAATAAGCCAAACCAATTAATTTTTATATAATTATGCTAAACAGCAAAATTACAATAGGCACATTTCTTTGAAATCTGTCAGAATTTACTTTCTGTGTATATAACAGTTTTTACTCAGTTACTACAGCACCATCTACCCATATCTAAATAAAAAATATTTTTAAGACTAAGTTGTACATTAATGTCTTGGAAATGCAAAATAAAAAATTACAAGCATAATAATATTAGATATGGGGATCAATAAATGTACTTTACACGTACATGTCTTTCATTGTTAAAAATGTAAATGTGACATAGACAGCTAGACCACAATTACTTGCACACTTTTACTATCATCAGTGCTAGGGCAAGTAACTCCTAATCTCTACCTTCCCCAACTGCTCTTCAATATCCCTATACCACGGCCAGTTTTATGGGAGAAATGTTTGGGGGGTTGCTTGGTGATTGGCTAAAAGCCCAACATTTATTTTCTGTTTCTTCAACTCAGCTCAGTACCTGTTTCACTTCAGAGTACAGCCCAACAGATTATATTAGCTCAAAAGTGAAAATGCAAATTAAGGACAAGGAGAACATGCTTGGGATATACTATATTCTCCATGCGCAAGGTACAGAAATTTCCTAAATTTTTTTAGATATAGATATGGGAAAACACTGCTTTTTTGTTGTCCTTAAAGACTAAGACTGTATCATCTGCCATGGAAATGTTGCAAGCACTTTTAAAAATAATTAATTTGCACATAGCTATACAACCATACTATGCCACCTAGCAATTTTTTTTTTCAGATTACCAAGTGAATTGATACAGAATTCACAGCTTAAGGACTGAAGGTGTAACACAATCAGTGCTGGTGGGCACAGACATTTTTCTGGAATAAGCCACCTACATGTCTGGCATTTGGTGGCAGGCACAGAAGGGAAGCAAGAGCTGACTGCACTGCTATCCCCCCTCAGGTCAGAGGCTTTCAAGACCTGCTGATCCTCAGGACAATCTTGCTGCCCTCCCTCTGCTCTGCTCCTTCACACTAGCAATGGGCTCATGTTTGGCCACTCCTGAAAATTACTCAGACTCAGAATAATGTTTTCTTCTGCTTCTTAACGCTATTTCCTTCAAGTCTGAAGTCACTCTTGAGGACTCCTGTAACCTTGAGTATTCAGAGCTTAATTGGCCCATGCATCTCTGGTTTTTTCTATGCTTGCAGAACCCTGTTTTAGCTGCCATCCCTGCCTGAGGCGTGCTCCTCCCTGCCCTGCCGGCTGCACAAATGTAGGTTCCTGCCTCCCCATGCAAACCAAAGGCAATGCTTCCCTAGTGGTCAGTGAGGAAAAATGCATCACCTCCTAGTCCTCAGGCACTCCCGTATCAGAACCTACTCATTACACATAAAGTAAAAATTACTATTATATTAACATTCCAGTGAATACACTTCATCCATAGTTCTGAAGTGACAGCAAACAAATATGGAGGTGAATGCTAATTTGGGAATACAACACCTAAATACAGACACTGGAACTGGAGTGGGGAAGAGCTGCACTCTGAGATTTCTTACAGCTCCCACAGTCTGAAACAGATTTGTACATGTAGTTTGTACAGTTATACACTTAGGATACAGTCAAGGTTTCAAGCTGGCACTAGGTTTTCACGGATGAGTTTAAATATTAACTTCAAACTATTTCTTTAAAACATAAATACTAAAAAGATCTTAAACACTGGAAAAGGTAGTCTTACAAATAAGGAATACAGCAGAAGTTGTTGCACATTTCTAGTTAAATGCTGAATGCTTTAAGCACTATTAGAAACACAAAGGCAACATCATTTTAGTCACTAAAAGAGGTGTGGAAGTTGCTCTCATCTACAGTATAGGAGTGCTATTATGCAGTATATTTTGCAATATCCTTAAAATTAGGCAGATCAGATTAATTGCACTCACAGGCATCAATGAAACCATAAAGAAAACAACAACTCCAGCGAGAGCTCTGAAACTATTTTATAATTCTGAAATTATCACTATCATGTACTTAGGACACACTTCCTCCCTACATTATTATTTTACAACTAGTTCCCCCAGGTACTGGTAGCTTTCCAGATAAATTAACTTATAATATGTTATGGGAACATTGTTATTTCGGGTCAACATTTTCAATATGAACTCATTGTCTCCATGAAGCAAAGAAATATTATAATCCATTAATATCTCTTTCAACAAAAAGGATGAAATCTTCCCCTGGTTATGCTGATAAACACTTTGGTGTCAAAACTAAGCCTCTTTATCATGATAACTTAGAGTAATGGTCTGCTGCTCCAGGCACTTTACTTTACAGATGAAAAATCAGTTCTACTTTCATGGAATTAGATTAATGCCATAACAGGAAATACTTCTGGGGCTGAACTTGCTTCATGCCTTCAAAGCCGGCTGTAAATTTAAAATACTTCCTGAACTCAAAAGATAAGACAGGAGAGAAGGAAAAAGAAAAACAGTGAAGTGACCCTCTTTCTGAAGAAAAATATTGCTTCCTGAAAAAGCTGTCGAAAGCTACTTGCTAAGGGCATTGTGCCCCAGAAGGCCCAGGGCAAGTCTGGTTTAGTTGAACATGAGGATACTGGGTATATATCAGACACTTGCCATAAATCTGTTCTTTCGTAATCCTCTACGATAAACTTTTCTTTTTTTAGCCATCTTACTTGGCAAAAGCTGGAGTAATAACTTTCTTAGCTTCACACAAATACAAAACAGCTTGCTATTTTATGTACAATATTTTTCAAGGATTACAGTTTTGCAAACTGAAAAATGCTGACCCCAAGCCTTAAAATTTGATTTCATTGGTGAAAATGGACAACAAGAAGCAAATTCAGTAACATCTTTATACATAAATAGCCTTACAATAAAAGATGTAAGGCACTCTTAAGAGGAATTTAACATTTATAGGAACAGAATCCAAAGTCTGATACAAAATATTGCTATAAAGGCAGACTTTAGGGAATTCTGTGTTAATTTTGTCAGGACAAGGAAGGGTTTCTCCAGTTCCCTTTCCCATCAGACAGAGTATACTAAGGAGTGTGGTATACATTTGATGTGGAATGCATTTAAATGTATGCAATATATCATTAAAAACTATGGATCAAATATCTTAGCGAATTTCACAGTTAAGTACTGAGTAACAGTAACATTTACATACTCAGAATGTTAGAATGAGTCAGAAAATCTGAGGAAGATAATATATGTGATTTCCATCCATTCTAGATCAACAGTTCTGCCTACTTGGGCCAATATTTTTATGGATCATGTAATCCTTTTTGCCTTTTATGTTTGTTGCATTCAGTACATTCCAGCAGCTGGAAAAAAAACTCCACTTACTGTCTTGGCTCCCTGTTTACACTTCACCTCTGTAACATTACTGGTCCAAAGACGCATGGGTTTAAATGTTTATTCCTGTGCTAAGGCATCCTTCACTTGAGCATGAAGCAAAACTACTAGTTCGAAAAAGTAAAGAGGAAAGAAAGTTTATTGACCAGCTCAAATCTAAAACCAGCACAAAAGAGAGAGTCAGCTACCTTCTTGTAATGATCCATGTTCAGGCTTCCATGCCACATGTTGAGAACTGCATGCTATTTCTGAATACCAACTTTACCTCCAGGTTCAAACAGGTAAATAAAGAGCCCACCCACAAATCACCACCAGCCTTCAAAGGTCGTATCAGATCCACAAGACGCACAGCCTGCAGCTCACTACTCTCTGCTCATCTCTAAGTATCAATTTAATCAGTAGGAAAAACTACAGAGGTTTGCTAAAGATGAGTGGGAGGTGAGAGAATGCTGTGAAAAGGGCACGTAAGTAATGCAACCAACTGAATCTTATGACAGAATTGTGTAAAGCATGCATTTACACATTTTTGAGAGATCAGCTTGAAGCTGAAACACACACACAGCTGTTCAAATTTTCAGAAAGACTGTAGCAAACCAGATGCTTTTCTTTGTACATTATAACTGAGATTTTCACAAATTAGAATTGGATACATTATTCTGCTAGTATTTTCTGTAATACAAGACTGGATGCTGGAAAAAAGCCAACACTGCAGCAGGACCTAACATATAGACAACAATCCCATCTTTGACCGTACAGTATGCTCAAAAGTCCAGGAAAGAGAAAGAAAACAAACCTCAAAAATCTATTTTAAGATCCTTCCACTATGAATTGCACCCTAAATACCCATTATTATGCCCATATTCAAAATCCATTTATAATAGCCAATTCTCAGAGATTTTTTTGGGGAAGGATTTCAATATTGTTACAAGTGTTCTTTTTGTTTTTAAGTTCCTAAGATCAGCTACTTCCTCCTGAATACCTTATGCTATGGCAGACATGTGCTGCAATTCAGGGACAAACAAGCTTAGCACCAGGGAAATGCAGGATTTCAGGCTAGCCTTACTCAAGTAAAATAGTACTTTTATAAACCACATCTATACAGTACTGAAACTATCCTGTAAGATATTGCAGGTACACTGCACCAGTCAATGCAACAACAGGACTCCCTGCTTCTAGGATAAAGCACACTTGCTGAACAACACATCACTGGCATTTAACTCCTCTGAAAGCCATACAGACTGATGAAGATTGTTAGGGAGACAGAACTAGATCTTAGTCTTGTACGTGTTTTTCCTATCAATGTTTTACACCTAAGACACATGGAAACTGCAGGATTCAAAGGGAAAATGTAATATCACACCTGCACGTTTATCTTAGGAGTGGCAAAATGTATTAAAAGGAAAGGTAGGATATCACAGTGACAACAGAAACACACAAAAAAGAAAGCAATAATAAGGAATATAAACTAATGGGTAAACTAATTTTCTTATGTGTTCTTTTTTTTCTTCATGGGTTGGGTTTGGCTTTCTTTTAGAGATGGATTTGTTTTGTTTTATGGGAGACTTGCTGAATCTGAATCTACAAATAAATACGTGAGTTTGATGTCAGGCTTGCTGATAAGCATGGTTTCTACAATAGGCAGGTATTCTGGTCTGTGATGCTGGTACAGGACGCCAGCACTCCAGAAGTCTCAAGTTTCCATAGAAATCTCTACAAAGCTATAGATAGCACTGCACCCCATCTCTGCTTCCACAACAGTTCCTTGCATTCACAGACATCTGTTACTTTTCTCTTTCTTTCCACAGCACTGACACTAGTCTTACTGTGGCTGCAGACCACACATGAAAATACTGAGGCTGTACAGGGCATAGGTCACTTGAAAGAAGAACCATTTGGATCTACTATATGGAAAAGTATGAATTAAGGACATCCATTTCAGTAACCTATTCATTTGTTTTTCTGGAGTTAAAAGCGTCATTATGAAAGGATTAAGCTCCTCTGCGAAATGGATATGTCATGTAGAAACTTCAGTGTAAGACTTTAGCCTTATCTATTATTCACATGTGAAGGAAATTTTTATAAATTAACATTACTCCTGTCAGAATGTTGTTATATTTGCATGTGTTTAACAAAATGCTGCCTTCTTACACCTACGCTCACTAGAAATAGAGCAAACATTTCAGTCTTTTCATAAAAAAAAGCCACAGAAATACTGTTGTCCTAAACCTCAAACCATCAATTTAATAAAAGGGAGGCTTTTCAAGCCTGTGTAGAAGCTGTATCTTTTACTCCTTGAATCTTTCACTGTGAAGTTTATTACTTCAATTATTGTAATACATCAAGTCTAGAGTAAGACAAGATCCATAAGCAGAACATGTGATCACGACAGGCACCAGCTGTAACACTCATTCATCCGCTGGTGTCTGTATTTGTTACAAAAGGGGTGGAAGACTTCACTTGAGTGAGCTCAAACAATCCTTTTCTGTCCCACATAGATACCACATCAATATCCACTTTTGTGAGAGACTAGTCTTCCAGAAAATATTTGTTTTAAAAGAAAAGAACTGGAATACTCAATTTGTTTGGTATATTTAAGAAAATACTCTCCAGATTTTCCCCTGAGAACATATACTCGGTATTTATGAGCAAGCTTGTACTACAAACAGTGATTCACAGGAAAAAAATAAATCTTGAGGTGGGAACAATGTTACTGCTAACCATTAGCCCTTTTTATGGATGGATTTTTTTTTTTAATATATTTCAGAGTTCAATTCTAAGTGTGAACATTATCTTTTGGAGTGTTGTGCTGTGGGTGGCAAGGGAAGATTGTCAGCTGGATGCATTTTGCCACAGCAGAAATGTTTATAATACAATATACAATAACATTCAACCTAGAACAACTCAGTTCCTGCTAATGTAACTACGCTGAATGCGGATGCTGACAAGCTCCGTGATGAAACTTCTAATTCTTTGCCACATTTAATTATGTGCCCCAAAAGGACTGAGTAGCTTTAACATAACTGCTTAGGAGACATATGAGATAGTGTTTCAGCTAACATGTGATGAGCCCCAGGCAGCTCTGTCCCACACCAGACACTGCAATGCCAGGCACAGCAGCTCAAGTGCTATTTTGCACACTGTGTGTCCATCCTCACTCAAGGTAAGTAACCTACAGTGAGGTAACTTGAGCTGAGAAAACCTGACCTAGCAGTGTAAAAGCAGACAATGTCCTTGTACAGTAACACAGGGCCCTTCCAGGGAGGACTCAGTCTGAGTGCAAACATTGGACATTAACATTTTGCTCACACCAGGCTGCGTGTGCAAAGGTTATGCTGACAAATGTGTATTTGTAATTCAAGAACAGACATAAAAAGGTATGAATGAGTTTTTGAGGGCAAAACAGATTAGCAGATCTGTACAGAAAAAAAATTAGAACAGGATCTCACAGCAGACAGGGCAAAATACTGGCATGGTTTTACTGAGGTCCCACTAAGACCACATCCAAAGAAAAGTAAATTAAATTAAATGGGCAGAAATCCAGCCCATTCACAGAAGCCATGCTCAGACTATTTAAGAAACAAGCAACCCTGTAAAAAAAGCATGCCACAAAGCTTCACTGAATGGCTACTGGCGAGAGAAACGCCCAGGCTACCACATCCTCCTCGTCTTCCCACTATTTTCTTTTGAAAGTATTTGTTGATTATTTTGTTAAGTTTATCTATAAATCTAACCTTAAAAATCATAAGTGGTCTGTACAAACAGCCTGTATGAGTAAGACTATTTGGTGCTATGAAAACATGAAATGATTTTCTTAGCCTCATTCTGAGCAAAGCTACAGGCAATTGCTAGGGTTAGGTGTAGGAGGGTGGCAGTGAGACAAAATTCTTTTCAGGCTACAACCGATTCTTTGTAAATGACTGACTGTTCTGGCATTAAGCCATATGTAGCAGCCCGCATTTTATAATCACCAAGTTTGTTTTGGGGCAACTGTTTGGTGTTTTCTTTGTTGTTGTTGTTGTTCGTTTTGCCTTTCTGCTACTGGATATACAGTAGTCTTAGGCTTTTAAAGCAGTACAAGTCTGCGCTCTTGGGAGATACCCACATATGCAACATTTTGTGAGTTGTCTAAACAATGTAAAACAAAACCACAAAACAACTTAAAAAAACCCCTTTGCATACTAATTCCAAACAATGTAAGCAAGATTGATATTCTTTTTTTATATGTGGGATTTGCAACTTCCTGAAAGCTGAACTATCAGAAGCCACTTACAAACAAGCAAACTCATTGCTGATCAGAGAGTCTTTCAGTTCGCCCTCTTCTTCACCAGCAGCACCAAACCAGACATACTGACTCAGGCTTTAAGGCAAGGACTATTCTCATATGCTGTTAATTGCTTTATTCATTTTGTCTTTACCCCCCCAAAAGCTAGATGAATGATTTTTTTTCTTCTGTCTTTTGGTCTCCAATGCTCCATCACTAGAGTATTTAGGAAAGGAAGAAAACTAACCAGATACACCCTCAAAGTTTATCTTTTGAAAAAAACTCATTGCTCAGCAACTGCAAAAAAAGCAAAATTCAGGAAACAATTCTGAATAAATTAAAGTCATGCATCCTCATCTGAAATACAGTGTTCAGCTCTTGGGAGACAGAAGCAGGACTCTGTGATTGCAAGAAGACCTGGTGTATGAAAACAGAGTAGGATAACTACAACCAAGAAATTTAAAGGCAGGATGCCACAATCATGTGGCACATATAATTTAAGAGATACTATATTTTATATGAGACTGAAAAAATAGAAGGATAATTAATACAAAAAATGAAATTCAAATCTATGTACACTTGCTGTATTAGGGCTTGTCCACATTGCAAAATATATATACAGTAAACTAGACCATAATAGAATCATTGCCATTAAGGTTGAAAAAGACCTCCAAGACCATCAAGCCTAATCTCCAATACAGTCTGTACTCCGTGGTAACTCATAGCAAGACTGTACTTGGAGCTTATCCCTGTTCTTAGAATGAAAGTCCATCCTGCCACTCCCTGATGTGGTGTACATTCAGCACTACCGAATGGGATACCTCAGCAGAGGGACTGCCATGCTGCCACTGCCTGCTTTCTGCAGGCAAGCCTTAGGACTCCACAGCCTTTGCACACATTAGCCTATTCCACTTCAGAAGTTAGAAGTGTTTCCTCACAGCCTGCCCACACTAACGAGATCCATATGGGACCACTCTCACATAACTGCTTACTCCAAGTCAATCACCACATACAAACTCATTCTTTCTAGAAGCCACAGCTGGCTTCGAGCTTCAGTAAGGACACAGAGAAAAATTGCTCAGTGTCTCTGATACTGTAGGGACTAAAGGACATCCAATAAAACTACCATGTGGCAAGTTGAAAATTAAAAAATTCTACTTAATCCCACACTACTTAAGTGTACGATTTCTTATGCCAGGAGACGTTCAAAAAACTATTATTTACATTTACTTGTAGAAAACTAACAAACCTCAAGAACTTTTGAGCAACATGCCACTGCCTTTAGCTGAGGAAGACCCTGAGCTGCAGATCACTGAAAGCTGAGAGGGTATTTTGTACATTTTTCCCTACACCATGGCCATGATCTCGTACTATTCCCTTAGCACTTCCAGTACTCTATTAGCTTGCTCAAGAGCTGTAAATGTTGCTCCTGCTTTTGTTCCACGGTTTTATTTCTCATTTATGTTTCTATTTTATTCTGTTGAAGAAAATATTTTAAAGAAAATAAACAGAATCTAAACACCAGTTTTACACATTTGATTATCTAATGAGAGTGATATAAAAGAAGAGTTTATGTAATAAACAGCACTAATTTATAGCAAGTAGAGGGGCTGATTCTTGTTTTTGAAATTAACAGGAAAATCTATGACAGTAACTTTGTCCAAACCATGCCTGAACATTTGTATTAAACTATGTCCCTGCAAGTTTGGAGAGCACCTTAAACTATCAAGATCAATCAGAGCACAAAGTAGCCCTGAACAAAGCATTGCTCCAAGTAGCATAACTCCCATTTAGCTAAATCCAACTGTCAACAGTCCTGCTACATCCCAGCTGGAGTAGCATGGCCACCTCTGAAAGCAGCTTTATCCAACTGCTTTCAAGCCAGTCATAAACAGCCACAACCGCATGAAATATCAGCTTTGAAAGTGATAAGAAATGTTGTGCATTTCATAGCAAGTTAAGTAGTTTTCATTATTTCTGTCACGTACACTACTTCTTGGGAAAATTCACTTAAATCCACAGGAATTTCCCTAACTAAATCCATTTTGACAAAGCAGCAACTTGAAAGTGTGCTTGATTTTGCATCTGACTTGTTAGTATCTGAAAATTTATTTTCTGAAATGAAATTATTTTTCCTTTCTTTTTTAGGATTAGCTTGTTGGAGTCAGACGACAAGTTACATTTTTATTAAACTCGCTAACATTTATATTAAAAATTCAAATATCTGTTACAAATATACAGCAGTGTTGAATAAAATTTTAATAAAACTTTAATTAGCAATTATGCAGCAGAGCCAACATAATGCATCAAGTATTTGGGTGATCTTACTAGCACATAATCTCTTATAAAAGAGATATAACAAAAGTACGAGCAAAACTGCAGAAAAATTACGCTTAGATTTACGGCTACATTTGAAGCACATTTGAAGCACTCACATTAACACGAGGCACATGAACCACCACTGGTCTGGATCCTAACGCCAACAATCACTGAACTTTAACCACATTTGTCTGGAGAAAATGATTTGTTTGCTTTATTGTGCTTAACCAATGTTACCCTCTCAGGAAAACCACACTGTAAACTGAATGAGGTATCCCACATCCTAACAAAGTATCTTCAATATGTTGAATAAAAACATGAGTAGCATTACCCATGGTACTCCAAACCTCTCTTATAACATGCTCTTTGCCCCCTCTCACTTAATTTCCTTCCATACTGTGAAAGAAGTCACACCTCCTATGTATGACAACTGCTGCAGACCATACCATTACAGCTCTTTAGATGATTTATGAGGTCCATGACTCAGTTTTAAAGGCCCACGTGACTGTGGGCTACCAAATCCTGCAGCTCATCAGCAGGAGGGATTCCAAGAATGACAAGATGAATTTTTATATTTTACATCAGATTACAGCAAGCAACAGAAATCTTCCATGTGACACATGAAAATTAAACTATAAAATAAATCACAAAGTATAGAGAACATTATCTTGAAAGACATTTAAAAAAAGAATCTCTGGAGACTAAACCAACCATCCTTGCAGTATAAGCCCTCTGCTTCCGCACACTTAAAATCCAAGATTTTGTTGGGAAATAGCAGCAATCTTTTTAATGTGGCAAGTTAGAGGGAGTAAAGATGACAAAATAATGAAATCCAATTTTTCTGGCCCATTATTACCAAAACAGCAGAGAGTATTAGGGGGTTGAAAGATCTGTGGTATTCCATTATTTGAAACATTATGCCAAACAAAGCTATACAAAATAAGACAAAGGCAGATCAACCATATGTGTGCCCTTTTACAATGAATTTTAGACAAAAAACCACTTTATATCAGACATTACAAGCTAAGAGCTTTTGAAAAACAAACAAACTATAAAGTTCAATATAAAAACCAGTGTACTGAGAAATTTTGGGAAAGCTGTTTTCTCATCAGAGGTTTTGGTAATGAAAAAATTTTATGGCAATTATAAAGTCAAATGAGTCATTAATAATAATCCTTAACATCTGGGAAGAACTGGGTAGTTTATTATAATATATTCTCAAACATTTGTGGCAATAAACATGACACAGAAGATGAACTTACAATGTTTCACAGGATTTCTAAAAGCTTTTCATTGTTTTTAAACAAGAGATTTTAATTTGGGAACTTCTTTTACGCTTGCTCTAAAGTTTCTTACGCATTTGTTGTATCAGGCAAATATTAACTCCCACTAATTTGCACAAGGCTTATTTTTGAACCATCATCCATTCCAGGGCAGTCATCATTTCTGAGTATTGCTAGGCAAACTTATCAGTGAAGGCAAACAGAACTCCAAGCAAATAATACTCTTGTAAAATTTACAGCTAACATATTTTATGCATTTCATCAAAATTCCATATTTAGCTACAGCTTTTCCACTTGAAAGGATGGTAAACACAGTCCTAGATTTGGCTCAAAATCTGTACAGGATTGTTGTGTAAGATTTTGCCTAATTCATAATGCAATTTTTCAGTTTATTGAGGTCATAGAAAGTATTTAATCTTATTTCATCTAAAATAATTAATGCACATAAGCAAAACATAAGAGTACACACAAAATAACTGATACGTCTTTTTATTTAGCTGTGGGCTACTGCTGCCCTTCTGGTACAGATGAGTCACTCTGCAACACTGATTTTTTGCCAGTGGCCACATCAACAAACCAAAGTTCTTATTATCTTGATCCCTATTTTCTCGCTGTACTAAAACCAGAAATTTATTTCCACTAGACATTTTGAACTGACAAAATCAAAACCACAACCACACAATAATATTTTTTGAGTTTGTTTTTCTTGTTTTAAGAGTCTTCCAGCTACCAGTGGAAGCAACTTCCAGGAATTCCATGTGAAGATATGTATTTTCTATTATTTTTAAACCTAGCCTATTGTTAAATTGAAAACTTACCTGAACTGTAACAAAAGGACAAGACAGTGTTGTAAAACTGATGCAATATTAAATAGTGTCTATTTACAATAACATGTTGGTGACTACTTTTAGCATTATAATATATACAGTACTAATAAGATTGAAAAGATAAGATGATGGCTGAGCTTAGATATTTGAAAAAAACCCCTCTTACTATAACAATACTGCCTAATTATTGTTAGGAGAAGGAAAAAAATTACTTTTCAAATTGCAACTGATTCATCAGTTGCATATGCACAAATATATTTATGAGTAAAAAAGAGCAAGCAAAAGCAACGTCTAAGGTTTGCTCCATTCAAACCTAACTGGGCTGTGAGGAGAATGGGAAGAAAAGTGGAGGCAAGGATGACTCTGAAAGCAGCTCAAATATATATTGACTGTGATTCAATTACAGCTTTTTAGGTATTATGACCATTTATAGCCTACAGCCTATAGCTAAGAAAATGGAATTCACATCCTGGGTAACATGCTAGGTGTTGTCTTCTACATGTATAAGTCTAAATTTATCCTGGAATTTTCTACTTACTTAGATGTTATTACATTGTACCATCAGAATTAAAACATTTGCCTTCAGGGCAGATGTTAATTGTTGAGCTGCTTTGTAATTGGTAACACAAGTTTAAAACAATTATAGCTTAATAAAATCTATTTTCAAACCTGAAACCAATAGCTCAAACAGTGTGGAAAACACATTAAGTGCTCTACCATGGTTCACCGATGTGTAAGCCGTATTCTACTATATTAACATTATCACTGTATTTCTGAAAATAAAACATTAAAGCAGATAGATTTTTTTTATGCAAAAGAGAAAAAGACTACATTATAACATGCCCAGGAGAATTTTTTCCCAACATCTAAAGATTTATACTTTTCTTTTTAACCTCTGAGGCTTTTGTCTTACTTTTCATTATTGCTTCCATTTCAGTTCTCGCACTAGGTCAAAAAGCAAGAATGAGAGGTGCAATCCATGAATCTTTTGAACTTAAAAGCTGCAATAGTAAATTATCAGTTCAAAGTCCTTCCCAGTCCAGTATCGCATCCCAACAGCAGCCACACGTGGATGTCTAGATAAGACTAAAACAAGAGAAGCACATACAATACTCTTGCAGCTGCCAACTATTTTCAGCAAAGACTTCTTACACAGATCTGCAGTTGCAGAAGGACGGGAGTACTCTTCTGATACTCTTTCCTCTCAGGTCAGCAGTGACATGACTGCTAGTGATATGAAGAGCAGCAGACACTATCAGATTATCTATTAATTAGCAAAAAAGTCTCCACAATGCTATCAATCTCAGGTTACTCTGTTCATATCTAGATACAATTCTGAAGTGGTTTTGCTGCTGTACCCATCTCCTCCAACCTATGATGTCACTTTATCAACAGAGCAGCCAATAATCCCATGTTTTTAAAACAAAATTGAAATTAACTTTCTTACAGATGAGATCAATTCAACCTAGTGCAGTTAAAAAACCCAACAAGACAACTGCTAAGCCTGTAATTCTACATTCTATAAAATAGGATATTTGGTTGGGGAGCATGACTGAAGTTTAATATAAAATTGATACGGTAGAGTGACTGAATAAAGACGAGAATATGCCTCCAATTACAGGGAGGTTTAATACTCTTTTTTGATATCTATCTACTAAGTCATAATATTGGATGTTTTTCTGTTGTTACTTTTACCACTGTATAACACTTCATACCAACTCTGTAATGGGGCAGATTACTATAATGACATTTTTACTCAAAAGAAAAGAAAGATGACACATGCTTTCAATTTTACTGACATAATTTTATCATCATACTCATAAAACTAAGTACTTATTAAATTCTTATTTTGAAGGTCTGTAGGCTTTATAATGGAAAGAAATTCAATGTTTTGAAGATAATTAGAATCTGATTATTTTATTTAATGCATTTACCACACTAATGTTCAAACATTTGACTCTGCTGCAATACAAATTTCACAATATTCCATAGTCTAAAAAATGTTACATTTTGTGCTCCTCTTCCATGAACTACATTTTCTACTTCTGCTGTTACTGTGAAATGCATTAAAGGCAGGTCACATGATTTCCCTCATGTCAACAAATGATGGCTCAATTAGGCAGATAAGAATCTACAGTCTCAGCAGAAACTCCCTTCTGCCCATTCTCAGCAGTATAAAGAAGCACTTAGGGACAGCACTGGTTCTGGGGAATGAATACTTCCTATCCTTTATATACACTCTCGCTGAAAATTTCTCTCTTTCTTCAGTGAAAATTGGATCCTTCTTATTGTTGAAAAATTTTCATCACTTATAGTTTGTAATTGTTTTCTACATTCAGTTGTAGTTCATGATTAAAATAAATAAAATAATGATGAATTTACATTTTAGTACATTGCTCTATTAACTCTAATTTGGAATTTTTCTTCTTGGAAATAAGCTATCTTAATAACTAAACAAATAAAAGGCATTTCGCTTTGACTATAGTCCTCAAAGGACAGGGGAAATTCATATTTAAGGAACAAAGTTCATTCTTACCTTACTTTGCAGTGATCAATGACAGTATGCACAGCTAGAAATGCCAGTATTGTCCTGGGTGCCCTCAGTAGATGACAAGGCTGTCTCTGGTTCATTCCAATTACTCGCACAATCTTCCATATCCACTACCTGCCACTGTTTTGCTGAATTTCTTTATTTTAACGCTACTGTGAAAAGAAATCTATGAAGAACACTGTGGTCTCTCATGTCAGGTTATGCAGAGAGCAAGACGGATTATTCAGTACCACCCTCTTTCTCCCATTTGCCTCATTCTTCCAGATTTTATGACTCTTTATAATGCTTAGCCTTTACTTTTCACAAAACACCTCAATGTTGCTCAGCACCAATTATACTCCATATGGTCTTAAAAAGACATGTTCAGAGGCATATGCTGAGGCATATTTCATGATAAATACTGTTAACCGCTGTTTCCCACCATTTTCAAATATGCAGGAAAGTATTGTTATATTGCATCTGGCAATACCATAGCTGGCAAAAACTATTAGGAGCAGTGGCATTCTACAAAACAACTTCCGTAACTTCAGCATAAAAAGTGGTAACAAGACACATCTTCTTATCTACACATCTTCAAGGGTGAGAATTGTTAGCCATGTACTAACCATGGGAAATCTTCTGATTCAGGAAGAGCCTTGCAATATTTATGGACTATGAGGTCTGAGTATTCATGGTGAATACTCTCCAGGTGTTTATGGCCAAGTGTTTATCAAATTATTTTGTTCAAGTAGCTAAATTATTTAGAAACATGAAAAAAACACATTATCTTTACCCAACACAGTCCCACCAATAGAAACACGGTGCAAGTATGATTGGGAAGGTGAGAGCACTTCTGCTGGTGCAGCAGCTGTTCCAACATGCCTCCATGTTAGGGTGCTGATGCCAGAGAGAAGTGTAAATCCCCAGGATGGTTTTCCACAGCAGCTGCATCAGCAAAATCCTTCTATTATGGAAAAAATCTAAGGGTCCTTATCTTTTGTTTAAGTCAAACCTTTGCAAGGATTTTTACTGGTGTTTTTATCTTGTTCATACTACTAAAATGATGTTTTATCTGTCAAGCACTACCTGCTACCACGATGGTCTGTATATTCCTTAGAAAGAACCAGTGTTTCACATCCACTCTTCCAAATCAAAAAAATTCTTCAAAACCAGCACTTATTACTTATTCAGAGAATGTAGTATTTCCTTGAGCATTCTACCCTTAATTAAAGGAAAAAGAAAAGAAAAAAGGAGGATCTTTTTGACCAAAGCAGACAGTCTGAAGCACATCTACCAAGGTGACCTGATGCACTGCTGATTGAACAGCAGCTTGACGACCAGAAGGATTAAAGCCACACCACAAAAACTTCTCAGTAGCTCCTTTCAAACGAACTTCCACAGCCTGCTTTTGGCATCAGTCAACCCGTTTCAAATAAACCTGATAACAAATAAAGCTGGCAGGACTCAGCCCTTCTGCCTCATAAAGGGCCAAAGAATTCATCACAAAGTTGTATAAAGCCCAATCTGCAAGGTATATTATTTATATGTTTAATATATTATCACTGAAAATCCATGCAGAAGCATTTTTGCAATATTAGTTTTTCTACTCCAAGTACACAATTACTAAGCACAATGTAGCACAAACACTTCATTGACACAGACTTTTAGGATATTGATTAGCTATGTTGTAAAAACATTTTTACTTTATAAAACAGTAATTGTTTCTTGCAGAATCAAAAAGTAGCCTACAGGTTCCTATCCTGTTATTTCAAAGCACCTGTAGTCTACAGTGAAGATCGATGCCCTTCAGTACAGTTTAAGTTCTGGGATAAGAAGTAGCAGATTTGAATCCTTTTGCATTATGTGCATGCATATTTTAACATTCTATAATTTTACTGCAAGTTACTGGCTCTGAAATATCACGCCCAAATGTTATCACTTCAACGCTCATTTCAAAGCAAATAATTCATCATAACCATTTGCATAAAAAAAAAGATGCTTTGTATTTAAACAACTGCACTATCCTTATTATACAATGAAACAAATAAAACTGTAATTTTCACTTCAGACCGAGTAGTGGGCTATCATAAATAGCTTGGATTTAAAGTTATGCACAGTCTTTGCTGTTAAAGAAATAAACTTTCTGTATGTAAACCAGAGCACAGTTGCTGCAGAATTTGTATTTTTTTTTAAATATAAAAGTTGATGACATAGATACAATACATATTTCAGGGTTATGTAGACTATGACATTTCCTCATGTTAATGAGATCAACTCCTTTAGAAGAAAGAAGGAACCTCACATTTCAACCAACTGTACTCAGAGCAGTGACTATGAATTTATGATAAATTTTGGTAGGCAGCAACCAAAACAAAACAAGTTTAACTCAAACTAGAAAAATTCACAAATTTCAAGTTTTGGTCTTTAGAACAGTCTTAATTAATGATTCTTTTAAAATGTTATCAGAGAAGCACTGAAAAGAAAATCAATATGAGACAGAATCAAAATTGTTTCAGAGCTTCTAATGCCTTGATTGGATGGTGCTTTAGTTTTGAGATTTTGCTCTAAGAAAGTTGACATGGTAACAGACAAAATTCTTATGCTTTCATAAGGAGAGCATCGAATAAAGCCTGACATGCAAGAGAAGCTACAGTAAAAATTTCCTTTTCAACTGACTCACCTCACCACTTAAGAGTATGAAGTCTTTCCTTTTTAATTTGCATTTAAATAAGTGTGTTAAGTCTGCCCAGACTTTACATATGACTTGAGACTCAGTGTCCCTAAAGGCAGAGGCACCAGGGAGCAGAGGTCTCTGCAGTAAGCTGTGGGTGGCACAGCAGGTCCCTGTCCCTTGTGAACACCAATTCTCAGCACTCCCCAGCCTGCTACTAAGCATGACTGAGTCTTTGCAGACAAGTAGCTTACAACCAAGAGAATGATTTAGTATTAGATTTACATATTCTATTAATGAAATAAAACCATGCCCTTTCCCTTCTTCTCCTCACCCCCCCTTTAAAAAGCAATATACTTTTAAAAGGGTAATGCAATCACAACCATTATGTCAATGAAAATTACACGCTGGGTTTATCTCTGTAGGTATCTGTCAGATACAAAGCATGCACAACATCTTTGGACTAATAATGATGTTTTATCATTTTAATTACAAACACTTTGAAAAAAAAATCCCTAAAGTGTACCAATTGGGGTGGTCTGAATTAACAGTAGCTTGATAGCCCAAGGGTAGCAAAAAGAGATTGAGCTACCAAATTTCATAGTAGTTATAGCAGCTGTCTTCTTGCCTCAGGGAACCTGGGTATTTAACAAAGCAGACAGCTTGGCATTGGCATCTGATTAGTAATGTGGGTTTTGTTGGACAGAATACATGCAGTTCTATTGTTTCACTGTTTGGTTTGGAATTCGGAGAGCTATGGAATCATTTAGTTTTTATAGTTAGCTTCTGTGTATTCACTTGCAGGTATTGTAAAAGGTTATTTTCTCACTTATCACTTGCTCCAAGTAGGGAATATTGTCTTGAAACGAGCAATGAAACATGACAGGATTTAAATGTCAGGGTCAGTTGCTTTCCTATTTCTGTGCCAAAATTTTGTTGAACCAACTGTGTAAGTTTTTCTAATTGGGCAGAAAAGTGAATAAGGTGAAAGCCTGTTCTGCCCTTATCACAGAATTATTTGGAATTTAATATAATTGTAAAACATCATTTATTCTAGCCTAACTTTATAAGGGAAAATTTCTCCTCACAAAAGAAGTCTCAGAGGTAAAATCCAACTATGGGGGCTTTTGGGAGAAGGGGATTGATTTTTATTTTTCTAATCCTACAGTAGCCTGACAGTTTGGATAACTACTGGGGTAAGAGAATCTCTAGTTCAAACCTAATCTGCTTAATAGTAAAAAATCTCAGTTAACATGCTTTATCTAAAAAGGTTTGATCTCAGGACATAACCTTAGCACATACAACAATATTACTCCGAGGTTTGTGTTTGAACTTCATACAGGCAAAAAGACCCCCCACGTGGCTCCTCTCTCTTTCATTCTTTAAGTATACATCACAAATTATTGGGGCTTGTTGGCAGAGTTCAAATCACTGAACTCATTGCAAATAGTCTACTTCAGCTAGAAGTACATTCTTTTACTCTATCAAATCCATCTGAGGTAATAAGACTTGATGTTTTATTCAACAGAGCTGAGGAAAATTGTTGCACAATAGGTTAATTCAAAATGGCAGCATAGAAAATGCATCTGTCAGTGGGGATCAAATTACAGGGCAAGCTCCTCTCAATGCTTAGAAAAACAAGTCTGCAGTTCTACAGATTATGTGCATGTGTGTGTTTAAAGGGGTGGGAAAGGAGCTAAATATCTGAGCTAACCTCCAATTAAAGTCAATCATAAAAACAGCCAATTTAATGAGTACGGATTTCTTTGGGTAATTATAACACCAACCACTTTTTTTTCTCCCTCTCTTTTAAATCTGTAATTCTGCCTTCTTTTTATTGCTTGCTTTGTCATTAATCGCCTCAGGAACTTGATTTCCTAGCAACAGACTCTGCCACCAAACATTTGGCTCCTTTTCAACATTTTCTTTGTGAAAAATGGCACTGCTATTGCCGCCTGGCTGTTGCAGCTAGACTGGCTGTGTAAGTGTTCTAATAAGGCATTCTTCTAAAAAAACCACACAAAAATCACATGATAAAAGGAGCGATGACTGAACTTCACTAATTACAGTGCTGAAGAAACATATCTGCAATTTAAACACTACTGTGGTCGGAAGAGAAGGACTGAAAAAGAAATATGTTCTTCATCTTAAAAATGCAATTAATAACATAGAGGTGAACATTCAGAACTAAATATTTTTATAATGTTAGACAGATTCCCCTTAATTTTATCCTATAGAAACAGGAGGTACAACCTTTGTTAAAAGCTGGTGACATATTTTTCTCCATAAAGTAAAAAGCATCCACTTCCAAGAATGGCATCTTGAAGACCAAATTTCACAAAAAAAAAAAAAGTTCTAATTCACTTTTTCACATAAGTTACTTGAGAAAACACTAACAAAATAGTTTATGCATGAGAAGTTATACCTGAAATGGTAGCATAATGCACTAAATATATGCTCTAAATATAGGGAGGAATATCATCACAGGTTGACACAGCCTGTGGCTGGTACCAGCTTAGGCACAGCTTTTTTTGCATTTTAATCAAAGAAATAAAGCTGTGGATTTCTGTATTTATGAGAGAGAAAGGTTTCTTTCCCCAGATTTGTTTTGGAAGCCAGTAAAAGGCAGATTTACTTCCTGGTTAGATAGAGAGTCTATTGTGTCTGCAGAACGAATGCATCCCACTGGAGGTATGACCCCCAAAAATCACAATGTCTCGAGATGGTGGCTTTCAGTAAGGGAACGTTATCCCAGGCCATCCAAACAGGCCACAGCCAACTGTTGCTAGCTGCACCTTCTTCTCTATGGCTTAGATATTCAGTATGGTGTTCTCCTGGCCATAAAACAATCATTGGGAGAAACAGTTTTGCATGTCAACTGGCATGACATACTGGTGCCAGAGCACTACAGCAAAAGTTACCAATGGGAAAAAAACTACTGTGAAGTTATTCAAACAAATGTCCTTTTTAAGGGATATTTTGCTTCCTGCCAGTATCTTGTTTCCTGTGATGCACACACAGACCTAGCACATCTCAAAGGAAAACGCCTATCATGATCCATTGTAAGTTATCATACTTATCATAGCAGTAAATTACAATAAAAATGCATTCACTGAATACACCTCTAAAAGGAAGAGACAGCACAAAAGAAATTTCATTTATACTTACATTGTTATAATAATCAGCATTTTTTCTCAAGTAGAATAGCCAAACCCCATGTAAAATACTGTAGAATGCTATTTAAGCTTTGCTACTCATTGCTGACATCAAGCTTATGTTTTGACAGACTCATGTTGAAACCAGATAATTCCTCCATCAAGCCCACTACACTACCACAGTATCTCTCTGCTTAGACAAGCACTTAGGCGTTAAAAGAAAATAAATATAAAAATACCGCAGTGTTTGTTGAAACAGACCAGGATGGTTGGAGTTTTAAAAATTTCCCCAGCAGATAGATGTGGTGCGTTGGGTTCATTATGATTTGCTGTAATAAATGACATTTCCTCCTGGAAACTCAGCCTAAGCCCAGAATTCCTGGTCTTCATCACAAGTGTCATTATCATCAAAATAAACTACACTTGATATTAACTTTGAAAACACAGAAGACGCTGAAGGTGTTAATGTAATTCAACTGTGGGCTAACAAATCTAAGCAGCATTAGAAACTTTTATACTCAGTGTGGTACAACTGAAGGGCATCATCATTGAGAAACTTCAAGTATTTGCTATACAGGTGTAGGAGAAGAAAATAGTTTAAACTTTTACAGATTATGAAATAACAACAGTGAAATAGCAAAGAATATTTGTTTGGGTTTTGGAAGCTACTTTACTGATCCATTCTAAGCTAAGACTCATGTTACCACAGATGGGGAACACAACTGCAGTCAATACTGCCATTTCAGATGCTTAGTAAAGGGAAGTTCTTGGGAAAGAAAAAGAAACCAAACAAAAAAACCCAACTGAAGCACAGAAGAAACTTTCAACAAGAAATAGATTACTTCAGCACCAAGAAAATACAAGCATCAAATGCCAGTGTTCCATCCAGCTCATAATCACCAAATGCAAACATTAAACAAATGCAGGTGTTGGACTGAAGGACAAATTGAGTAAAACTAAATAACTGGCTGAAATAAGGATGGCTAACTGGAACAGGAGAAAACACATATCTGGGAAGCCACCACACTTATAAACAATCACGTTCACGTCCAAGAGAGAAAGTCAAAATTCAGCTGTCTGTATGAGCAAGCTGTATGTATCAATTGATACAGATAAGATTTCACAAGGTTAAGTGCAGCTTTTAATGAAGGAAAGCATTTTTACCTTTTCCATTTTCTTCCCGTTATGGAAGAAGAAATGCAAAATTTCTTACTTGCATACAGTAACACAGAATTACCCATTGCAGTCAATTGACTAAAATTCTCCTCATTTTTTCCCCTACTCTTCTAAATAACTCTTATCAACAGATTTTTTTTTAACCAAAACCACTGACAATAAAAATATCTTTGCATTTCAGGCCTTTATAAAATATGAAAATTACCAGCTATACACTGCAAGTTGCGTTAACAATGTCAAAATGTTTGTGTGCAATGTTAAAGAAACTGAACACAAGCAACTCCCACAGATGCCTCTTAAAATAAGACAAGGTGCACAAATACAGAGTTTTATCACCCAAGTTTGTAAGATGCAACTCTGTCACTTAACGATTTCTAAAGTGCAAGTCCTGACAGCAAGCACAAACTCACAGAACAAAAACAAAACAAAACAAAAAAAAGAAAAAAAAATTAATTTGTCTATTCCTCTCACAAATTTACAATTAGTTTCATGTTGTGTCCCACTCACAGCTCCAGAGACTGAATGACAGCGTTTAGTGCTATCATGACTCTCAACTTATTCTGAAATAAGGGAAATGTCTGAGGAAGAGACATCTTCTAGCCTCAGTAGGAACCAAATAAAATTCCTCACAGTGAATTCTAATCAGACACCAGCAGCACAGCTAGGTGATGCACAGCGAAATGAATATGACAGACGGGAAGTTATTATGTCAATGGTATAAATTACTGCAAGTATAGGAATTATATCTGGAGAAGGGAAAGAAATTGCATAGAGTTTGACAGTACATGTTGCCTATCTTAAATGATACAAAATAAGAGTAATTTTAAGGGATTAAAATACACCTTCAAAGCTTACGATCTTTGAGAAAGCCAGGGCAGCCTCTGTATTTTGCTTCTATCGGTGATTTACTGGGTCCTATTCTCTGCTAGTCTTTCTCTAATTTGTCTGCTGGATCTGATTACCAGATGGCTAAAATAAATGTATTGTGTTCATTCATGGTAACAGAAGTTGTCTTTAAGGGTTCTGTCACAGCTTCACTATCTTTTCCTTTGTACCTACTCCTCCCTCTGTGAATTGATTAGATTTCAGAGCTAAGTTGCACGTGAGGGTCATTCTGCTGAATGCTGCATTGTAAAGCATACTATCTATTCTAGGAAGCACATATAGATGACCACAGGATATCAGAGACCTGTCCTAAAGCAGCAACTGCCCAGTTCTGCCAAGAAAATATATTGTTTGATAATCTGAGGACATGGATTTCCAGAATAAGTATCTGTCACTGACATACACTCTTATGCAATCCAAGAAATAGGTGACAGTTGGATAGAAAGAAGAAAATGAAAAGCAACATATGCACAGTGCAAAGTCAAGGAAGGTAACAAGACTAAAGTGAAGACAGACAGCAGCAGACAAATTAATGACTCAGAGCTACCCTCTACCTCAGGAATGGTAATTGCTCACTACATGGTTTTGTTTAACCTGGTAAATCACTACAAATCCACAAGTAAAGGAGCTAAAGGAAAGAAAAGGACATGAGTACACTGTAGCATGAAGAACCATGGATGGTTCTACACTGTCTCCTCTCCTTCAGTAGAGTCACACATGCAATCTGTAATCTGAATCAGTCCTAGAAATCTGAGCTGAGCCCATCCTTGAGTGCTTTTGCTATACATAGGAACAAGGTTCTTCACTCAAAACATCTCCTACAATCCTATACTTCCCTAATCTGAATTTCATATTGTAAATACATAATACCATTTATTAGTACTTCAATGTTATTTATTTATCCATTATCACATGTACATCTTGGGGTTTATTTTCAGTTTAGTACAATAATTCTCTGTCTCCTAGATAAAGTTTGGATGTTGTAGAACTGGCATCTGAGAAAAACAACTTTTAATATATACAAAAATCAGTGTAGCGAATCACCCAGTCAAAATTTAAGTGATCAAACTGACTGAAAACAGAAGAGTGACTTCAGAACTAAAATAAGAGGAAGACTTTATCTTAAAAAATACAAACCTGTTTAGCACCTCATGTAATATTTCACAGCTTTCCTGAAGCATCTCCACTAAGTTTAATTTTTCCAAATTGTACATTGGAAGTTTCATCAGGAACAACATACAGGCATGGGAAAATTGAAAAAAAAAAACAACCCCAAACTTAGTGCAGTAAAACTTTCGGGAATATTTGTCATTCTTCTTTATGTAAACTATACTCTTAGCCTTTCAAATTTTTTCAGCCAACAGCAGTAATTCCTAAGCATGGTATTTGTAAAATAAAGAGCTCAGAAGATGAGAAAAAAACAGCAATAAAAAATTAGTAGACAATACACCTACATATATTTTAACCACAGTACAAACATATGGTCATAACAGCAGCATGCATTTTCTTTGTACACTGAGAAGGTTGTAAGTATTTTTTGACAGTTATAAAGGGGCAGTCTTGGCCATATACAAGAATCAATAACAACCATGTAAAGCCTACAGCAGTGCACACTAACTGGCTGTAGGAGACATTAACACTACCTAAAAGAAGTAACTGTATTTTCAATGAACTTGTTCCTCCTGGATAATCAATTTTTTACACTTCTTGCCAGCTGTTCCCACATAGCTCAGGTAGCAGAATGGAAACAGTTGTCATATAGAATCCATAAATTACATGCATGTTATGAGGTTTTAATCTGTCATAGATGTTCTATGTTTGTTAATTTTGATCAGTAATATCAACTTGAGGGCAAGATGAAAACAAATTCACCACTGCTATTTAGGCAAGACATAATCTACACAGACACATTTATCTGGCTTGATTCATTCTGGATGGTAAAAAAAAGAATACTGATTGTGAATCTACTAATGCCCCATCCTCAAACCCCCCTTTATTCCAGAAAAAAATATTTAATCATTAAAATGAGTTTGCCTCACCACCCACATTTAAGAGATTTGTCAAAATCATTGTTTCTGAAATATTGAGTTATAAGGTGCCACAGTAATTACTATGGAATAAATAGCAATTAAGATTGTTCACACAAATAAGCTCAAACTGTTTGCAGTGAATAATTATGCTAATAGTGTTTTTCTACATAATTTGTGCATCCTTCAAAACGATTTACTAGAAAATGTGAAATGTAAATTTGATGCATTACTACAAAAGCTCTGAAAATGTTTAGTTCTTATGATTTTTCCCATCAATTTAAGTGAACATACAACTAAAACATACTTCTGCACTTGTACATCTGGTTTTGAAGAAATCAAACTAAGCTGAAATTAAAGCAGTCATTTTCTTGACCTGTCTTCCTATAAAATCATTCGAAACCACATACAACAGACATACTCACTGCTTAAACTTCAGGATACTGTAACACAAACTTCAGCAATTTGAAAGAGGCTGAACTTACTGCTATGTAATAAACTTTGGCCTTTTCCACCAACTTCCAGTTCTTCTCCAAATCAAGATGCTTTTCCTTCTTATAGCAATTAGCAGCAGCGAGGTTAGCTACGAGAGACCTGAAAGTGATTAAAGCACAAGTATTAGACTCTCAGTAAACAACAGTACTGCAAATTTCTGACAATGAACACAATTTCACAAAGACCCTACAGAATAAAAGCATATTAACAAACATAACATAAAAGCAATTAATAAAGAGCACCACAAACCACATATACTTTATTTGACCATTTCACTAAAAGTA